>JAAEAF010013675.1:0-17276 GCA_011037195.1 Triatoma infestans
CGGTGAAAACTTAATTTTAAAAAATTTAAGACGATCGTATTACTTTCTCTTATTGAAATAAGAGAAAGGACATAAAAATTATTAATATAATAACAATAATAATAAAATAGGAAATTGCTGATAAATTGATGATTACTTTCTTCTTCTTTTTTTTGTCAACATAATATTCTTTTCCATTATTTTATATTTTTATATTACTTCTATAAAAATATAAATATATATTTTTTCTGCCAAATAAGTAGAAACAGACAGATATTCAGTCAGCATTGCTTTTCCACAAGGACACGACTTGAATATAAATGTAATACATATATATACATTGGAAAATTTCATTTAGACAATATTGCTGAGTTATTCAATGTTTTGAAATTAGATTAAAAAAAAAAATATATTGAAAAATTGAATACATAAATATATTTATGTATTGATAACACTTTGCTCTTTAATTAAACAAAATATCTGAATATTATATATAGAATCCCTGCTTATATTATGAAAGCCACCGTCATTCTTGCAACGCACCTGGCGAATTAAAAAGTAAATATTTAATATTTTTTCACTATATTTCACAAAGTTCTGGCGGATATTCTTAAAATAACATTCTTAAAGTTGGTTTGTTAAGTAAATATTTAGAGTATGGAGTGGTTACTGAAATTATTATAGAATTGTAACTATAATAAAGATTAAGTATGTAAAGCCTAACGCCATTTCCTTTCTCAGAAATCGCTAGAAAAAAATGGAAAGAAAGATATTACAAATAAAAGTGATAGAAAATTAGTCTGTAGGTAGTTTATGATGTTTGTAGAAAATCGTTCCAGCCGACTTTTAAGTAAACTGTGAAAAACTGAAGAAAAAAACTTTTAGTAAAAATTATTTCCATCGAAGGAAAAGTCAATTTTCTGAAAATTTTGTGCTGTTCACAATAATTCCTCTTCACACGACATTTACGATTTTGCTTTCAATTTGAGAGAGACAAATAAACTCACTTACTTTGAGAGAGACTATTTTCTAAAAATCATTTTTTTAAACTTCGAGGTCCTGAAAAGGTTTATTTTCAGTGAAAACTAGATAACAAAAATTTCGAACAATCGCAATGCTTTCTCTTGACACGTAGAAACTAAGAGAAAGTAAAAAAAAAAACAAAAAAAATGAACCAGAATGAATAACAATACGATTAATTTGTTAAATCGAAGAGATATAATTAGAGATTACTTTTTCGCTTGGGCCAGAAGTAAACACATACCTGGTAGCTATGCTAAATGACATCCCCCCCACTCCACGGAGAGTGGGTTAACTGAGAGAGTGCCAGACTTTCCGTTGTGCTAAACGACCAGCCTTGAAGCCGAAAACCAACTTATAGGTAAATGAACACTTAAAACGGTCTGCAATGATCACTGTGTTCGTTGGCGGTAAGCAACATAAAAAATAAAAAATAAAAATATATATATATAGCTCGTACTTGATTTTTCCGTTTACTTATCAACAGAAGAACTAACAGAAAGGCCTTAGTGGTTCTGTTACAATTTGTTTATATTGTAATGTTTTTCCCTCTAAACTAGCTACTGCAACTAGTTGTAAGTGGGTTCGTATAGATAAAATACTCTAAACTTCAATAAAGAAAACACCGATTTATTGTTATACACAATAAATTATAAAATACAACACTTAATAATAATTACTTCACAGTTTAAACACAAAAGTTCACTTTGTTCTCTTTTTATATACTTTCCACAAACGTACACTTCGTTTGTAACTAGAAAACTCTCTCAACTCTCTGCGGTCCCACTATTTATACCGGTGGAGAATCTTCTGGAATCTTCTCAATTCTTCCACAAAGAACTAGAGCGCTTCGCCAGCGCTTCCTAGCGGCCACTAAGAGAACTTGAGTTTACTACTTCCTCTCCTAGATGGCACCACTGGCTGCGTACAATATTTTCTTAAATATCTGGAAAACGGGCGTATCATAGTAAATTTTATTTTCTGTCGAGAAGAGCAGTTAACCGGCTGATAACTTGATCCTAAAAAAGATATATAGTATGGAGGGAGGGTCATTTATTCATAATTCAAATAAGTTTTAGACGATTTGAAGCACCATTTATGATAACCATGGTAATAGTTGTATGCGGAGTATTCTGTGAAATAAAGTAAATAACTAATAAATAAATAACCTATTTAAACTAAAAAATAACTCATTGCATTTGATGGCAATAAACTACATTTGAAAAATAACAAACAATATCACTTAGTTTAAAATGTTTTAAATTATTTAGATATTTTTGAATGTCTATTCTATGTAAAATGTATCTTAAGATATCTAAACTATTTATCTTCTATATTACTGAAATAATTGAAGGAAACATATTATTATAGAATAAAGTGCTTTCAACACACTCGTCCAAATATATAGGTCACTTACTTCTCTCACTAGTTCATTAAATAACTATTCTAATGGATAAATAAGAAAATCAATGTACAGAACATTATAATAATTATAATGTGGTTAATAGTTTAACATACTAAAGCCAGATCAAACATGTGAATAATAATAACGTGTGCCCAGACTATGAAGTGGGCGGGTGGGAGGCGCGGTTGGTAATTTTATCCCGTGAGTTGTAAACCAAGAAGTATGGTTTCCATTTTCATTCGGCTACAATAATTAAGGCATAAATTAAACTGGTAATTATTATTTGTTATCGGTAAAAGAAAAAAAAAGAAACGTGTCTCACACAACATTTCGGAAATCATTATTACCTTTTAAGCCACGATATAGAGAACGTCCCGTAATTAGGCACGATTTCCTTTTATTTTTTCCCAGATTGAAATGTTTGTTTTTTTTTGTAAACATAATTTCTAGTTTCATTATAATTATACTTTTTATTCTGTCTTGACATTATTATAATAAAATATAATAACTGAATTAAATTGATATTTATTTCATTGATAATTGGTATAATAAATTTGGAATCCTTTCTTAATATATTTAAAAAATATATATTTTTTTTTAATTTAAGGCGCGTTCACAGCTATGGTCATTGGCGCCAGGAGCCTTCTCAGAGCACTGCCGGCATCCGGACAGTGTTCACTAGTTACAGACAACATTGTCCATCACTGGACAGTGAGCTGTAAGAGGCTCCTAGGAAGAAAAAATCTAAGGGCAGCACAGCTGTGCTACGAAGAAAAAAGCGTTTCAAGTATGAGTGCTCTCTCCGGCAGCTACGCCTGCTCTGCCTCTCTTTTTAGGATATTTGTAAGGCTTAATTAGTAAGTAATACGTTAGTGATGTAGCTAGTAAGTTAGGGTAAGTTTAGGTTTAAGTTAGAATAAGCGAAGAGAAGTAGGAAGTAGAAATTAAGGTAGATTTATTGTAGTTAATTAGGTCTAGGTTAGTTAGTTATAAGTCAAGGCAACTGTTGTCCGCCCCAAAGGATTTGGGGTGTAACAATTTGACGCCCGAACGTGGAGGCTTGAAATTAACATTCTTAATTACACATTCTGAGGTATTCATTTAGACCGGAAGTAAGTACATTGCTATAGTTTTTCTATAGATAGATTTATGCAAGATTGATGCAGTTATATATTATTCATTGAACAGGTGTAATCACGTCATTAATAGTTTATGTCAGTCTCTTCGAGTATACTCAACTTGTGTTTACTGATTAAAATGGACGTATATAGATTAGTTAAGGAAGAAATCCAGTATGAACTACAAATCAGAAACTTAAAACACGAAGGTACTTGTCCCGAGCTCCGTAAGCGATTACACACTGCGTTAGCTAAGAATGTTTATCCCGACCCAGAAGTCGTAGCCCATTTAGATGCATCCTCAGAACTAGCCATTGGTGAGAAAAAATATAATTTTTTGAGACAGGCCATTGATGATGTTGACGATACTACGGATTCCAGCGAGTTCAAACGCTTAGATACTCGAACTTGGCATTTGTATCAGAGGCTGAACCGAGTGCCTCGCGAAGGGGAATTGAAGCAAAGAATCGATGCTTTAATAGACAGAGTTCATGATCTTTGGAATGAACTCCGCGAGTCAGGTGGTGCACAAACCAAAGGGGCTCCTCCATTGTCAGTAGACATGGGTCTAGCGGGCAGGAGTGGGGCTGATTTATTTGCCTTACCCATAGAAGATGAAAATGATGAGGAAGTAGAAGAGGAACTCGCTGCTAGAGGTAATAGAAAGCGCGATCCCCCACCAGCGTCCACGCTTTATTTTCAGCGTCCATCAACATCAGGAGCTATTCCCCGGCATAGCCCATCAGATAGTTTTTCAAGGGACCCGAAACTATATAAATGGGGTTTAACCTTTTCAGGAGATGGTACAGGATATACTCTATCAAATTTTCTGGAGGAAGTTGAAGAACGGATGACAGCTAGAGGTCTAACTAAGGCTGATTTATTCAGAGGGGCTTCAGATTTACTTTCAGGCACTGCCAAGATATGGTTTCGAGCAAACCGAAATCGAACAGCATCATGGGACGAATTGGTGCAACAGCTAAAGGAGGCATTTCAAGATCCAGATTATGACGACAGGTTATTGCAGGAGATTCGAAGGAGGACACAAGGGTCAGACGAACCGCCTAAGGTGTATTTAGCAAAGATGAAGTGTTTATTTAATAGGTTGAACGAACCACTCTCAGAAGCCCAAAAACTAAGAATAATAGAGAGGAACCTTAAGCGAGATCACTTGCCTTTTGTGGCACAGTCCAATTACTCGACCATTGATGAATTAGAACGGGTTCTAACCAGATTAGAGACTTGGACACTAAGAGCGGAAAGATACAGGGAGCCGCCTACTAAAGGACTTCTCGAGCCTGAATTGGGCCATCGTGTTAATAAGAGACCAGTTCCTCATTTGTGCGAAGTAAAAACTCAACCGATTAAACCACCAATCCGAGCAGCAGCATCCCGAGGTACGGTTTGCTGGAATTGCGGCAAGGTAGGACACCTCTTTAAAAACTGCGGATTTCCTCTCAAGCGGTTTTGCAAACGTTGCGGACTCCAGAATGCTGTCACAAATAGTTGTACCAGATGTTCGTATCGCCCTAAGACGGGAAACGATTCTCAGGGGTCGTCAATTACCACCGAGTCGGCTCCTCAACAAGCAACCCAGGATTAAAACGCTGTGATCCGGAATGGCAAGCTTGGGTGCAGGTGGTGCATGAATTTATGTGCTCCGGTTTAGAATACAGGCTCATGGAAAAACATAAAGATGGAGATCGCCGCCCACACTTGAAGGTAAGCATTCTAGGAAGGTCAGTAGTGGGATTACTCGACTCGGGTGCCTCCCGCTCGTTCCTTAGCAGAAAGTTTTGGGATGAGCTGAAACTACCTGAATGGCCAATTGAAAAGCAAGTTGGAGCAAGAGTGACGACAGCTGGAGGTAATCGATTAGCCGTCCAGGGAAGAGTGTCCCTACCAGTACAACTTGAGGGTAAGGTGAAAATTGTAAAATTCCTATTGGTAGATCACCTCACGAGTCCGATCATTCTTGGAATTGACTTTTGGGAAAAGATGAGCCTGTTACCTAATATCGCGAAAGGAGAATGGAGTTTCGCCGAGGATCAGCTTTCATCTGAAGTAATAGCTTCTCTTCTCTGCGAAGATAGTCTATCAGAGTGGGAGCAGGAACAACTGGAGCAATGGATTAAGAAGTGGAAGGGAACAAATCCAGCCCAGCTAGGCGCAACCTGCAAGGTCGAACATGTAATTGACACAGGGGAGAGTCGACCCATAAAACAAAGATATTACCCAGTGTCCCCCCATGTGCAAGCCATTATGGACAAAGAACTCGACGACATGCTTGCTGCAGGAATTGTGGAGCCGTCAAAAAGCGCATGGTCGTCTCCGGTAGTGTTAGTAAAGAAGCCAGATGGCTCCGTACGATTTTGTGTTGACTACCGGAAACTTAATGAAGTAACGAAGAGGGACGCCTATCCCCTGCCATATGTGACAACTATCCTAGATAGACTACGCGACGCCAGATTTTTATCAACCATTGATATTAAAAGCGCCTACTGGCAAATCGCTGTGGCACCGGATTCTAAGGAGAAGACAGCGTTTACGGTACCGAATAGAGGTCTATTCCAATTTCGAAGAATGCCGTTCGGCTTACACAACAGTCCAGCAACATGGCAACGGCTTATTGACGAAGCGTTACGTGGAGACTTGGAGCCCTATGTCTTCGTCTATCTAGACGACATTATTGTGGTCTCCCAGGACTTTAAAACACATATGCGAGTTCTAGAAGAGGTGATGAAAAGGTTGAAAGAAGCCAATCTGACCTTAAATTGGGAAAAATCCAAGTTTTGCCGTCCCGAATTGAAGTATTTAGGTTATGTAGTAAACCGGAAAGGACTTCAGGTGGATCCGGAAAAGGTGGAAGCAATAATGACTTACCCTACTCCGTGCACAGTGAAGCAAGTGCGGCAATTCGTTGGCTTAGCTTCTTGGTATCGACGCTTTATACCTCACTTTTCAACTTTAATTTCTCCTCTGACATCTCTAACCAAGAAAGGACAGCGATGGCAATGGACAGAAGAGCATGATCGAGCGATGACAGCCGTGAAGGAAAGGCTGATTGAAGCACCTATCCTGACATGCCCTGATTTTGACAAGCCATTTTTCGTCCAAACGGATGCATCAAGAACTGGCTTGGGAGCTATACTTTTCCAGAAGCATGACGAAGGTGAGAGACCAGTGGCTTATGCCAGTCGCGCCTTGACCGCTGGCGAACGCAAATATTCCACTATTGAGCAGGAATGTTTGGGAGTCGTTTGGGCAGTGCGAAATTCCGCCCATATCTAGAAGGGGCACGTTTCACAGTCATCACAGATCATCAAGCCCTCAAGTGGCTCAACAATTTGAAAGATCCCCAAGGGAGATTGGCCCGGTGGGCATTACAATTACAGCAGCACGATTTTGAAATTGTTCATAGGCCCGGAAAACAGAATGCAGCCGCCGATGCGCTCTCACGGATCCATGAAGAAAATTTGTCGGCAGTGGCAATATCGTATGAGGATCTCGATCCATGGTATGAGAAAATGTTAGATAGACTTGACAGAGAGTCAGAGAAATTTCCGAACTGGTATCGAGAAGGAAGGAAGCTGTGGAAAATAGTTCCAGATAAACGAACCAGCATCGATGGTACATCCCAATGGAAACTTGTGGTGCCAAAAAGTCAAAGGAGAGTGCTCTTAGAAGAGTACCACGATAAACCGCTGTCAGGACATCTAGGTACGTATAAAACCTTAGCCAGACTAAGAGATCGATACTACTGGCCTGGCATGGCATCAGAAGTAGCGAAGTATGTGCAGCGTTGTCCGACATGCCTTGCGACAAAGCCTTTGCAACAATGTAAGGCAGGATTAATGGGAAGCCAGAAGAAGGCCACCCGACCTTGGCAGATGGTATCGGCTGATATCATGGGACCTTTGCCGATGTCAACGTCAAGAAATAGATTTATTGTAACCTTCACAGATTACTTTACAAAGTATACAGTGATCAAAGCCATGAGGACAGCCACTTCTGGAGTTGTGACCAAATACCTCGAGGAAGAAGTTATCCTAATGTTCGGCGCACCGGAACTCTTAATCTGCGATAATGGTCCGCAATTTCGTAGTGCCGAATTCAAGAAGAAGGCGGAGGAATATGGCATTAAATTGTGGTATACTCTCCATTATCACCCGCAGGCGAATCCCGCAGAAAGACCAAATCGAGTTATAAAGAGTATGCTGTCCGCCTACGTGAAGGACAACCACCGGCAATGGGACAAACTACTGCCTCACCTCGCCTTTGCCCTCAAGACAGCGAAACATGAGGTGACTGGATATACTCCAGCTTTCCTTAACTTTGGAAGGGAATTAGCAAGATCAGGTGATAGATATGGCCGTTTAGAGATAGGAGACGCAGTACCGGAGATAGAAGGCAGAGAGATTCATGCCAGCAACCTGAAGAGAATGGGAAAGATACAACAGGAAGTAGAAGAACGACTTGCAAAAGCGTACGAACGGGCAAGGAACTATTATGATCTCCGAAGGAGACCACAGGATTTCCAACCCGGCGACATTGTATGGAGAAAGAACTTTTCTCAATCGGATGCAGGAAAATACCATTCAAGCAAGCTAGCACCGAAGTACATTAAATGCAGAGTTAGAAGCAAATCAGGAAATGCATCCTATCTATTAGAAAACTTGGATGGAATACCGATAGGCCTCTGGCATACAAAAGATTTAAAACCTCATCCTTCCTAGTCCTAATCCACAATACCCTTACGAGTATTTTTCTCTTTCTTCCGAGGAAGAGGGAGAGTTTGCTACGAAAAAAAAAAAAGCGTTTCAAGTATGAGTGCTCTCTCCGGCAGCTACGCCTGCTCTGCCTCTCTTTTTAGGATATTTGTAAGGCTTAATTAGTAAGTAATACGTTAGTGATGTAGCTAGTAAGTTAGGGTAAGTTTAGGTTTAAGTTAGAATAAGCGAAGAGAAGTAGGAAGTAGAAATTAAGGTAGATTTATTGTAGTTAATTAGGTCTAGGTTAGTTAGTTATAAGTCAAGGCAGCAGGTAGCAGCAGCAGACGGACGAAGCATGGATGGAGTGAAGAGTGGAGGAGGGCATGATGGAAGAGGGGGACATCAGCTGGCAATAAGGGAGTCAAGGTCAGATCAGAGAGAGACGACCAAGTGATAAGTGTTCAGAGTCGAGAAAAGACGAAAAATTTGGCAACCTCAGAAGAATATTAATTTTTGCGGTTAACCGGATTAAGCTGAGGAGCGGCCAGGACTCTGAAACCCCAAAAAGGTGGGTCATTTGTAGTGTGTGAACCTCATCAAAAAAAATTAAAGTGAAACCCAGGCCTGGTGTTGGAAAGGTGTGACCATTACAACTGAAATTTATGAACTAACTTAACTCTTTTTCTTTCCTTTTTAAATTAACTGCGCAACCCTTTATTGTATTCCTTACCTCCTTTTTTTTTCTTTGTATAATATAAAATTAAGATTATTTTATTTAATTTTAAAAGAAGAGTGGAGCGTTGGCCTTATTTTAGGAGTACTCTTTTTCGTTTTGTTAACAGTAGTTTTTGTTTTGTTTTGTATTTCCCAGATTGGATGTCTTTTATTTTGTGTTTTCTTTATTGTAAATAAATATTGTATTCTATTAAGGTTGTTTTAAAGTGGATATTATTTTCCTAACTATTGTTCGAGTGTGAGGGAACCATTATAACCTAGATGGGAAGTTGCTACCAGTGCTCCACGTGGAAGAGAGGTATAGCTGGTATAGTTGCTGGAGAGATGCTATAACCGCAACACACAGCTAGTGTAATGGTTAGGATACCGGCCTACGGCCGTTAACTTTACAAGTTCGACGCTCACCAATCACTTACTTTTTTTTTAATTTTTTTTTTAATTATTATTTCTAAATATTTCGCCCGTTTTTATTTTTATTTTGCTATTTTCCTTTTTAATTCAGCATTACTGAAGCACAATTGGTTTATTTTTGTCTTTCTCCACCCAGTGCCAGTGTTATTCAAAATTATCTTCCTCTACCTGGTATTTTCCTTCTTTTTTTTTTTTCCATTCTAGCTTACCCCCCTTCTCCCTGAGCTGGCCAAGGCAACTGTTGTCCGCCCCAAAGGATTTGGGGTTGTAACAACACGTTCGCCGAAATTTACTTGTTGCATTAATAGGGATTTGAATATTCGTGCTTAGCACAAGAAACCTATAAAAGATACTTATCACACAACTATTATAAGAATAGAGGGCAGGTGCAGGTATATCATGCATAATGATTTAATTCCATGACTTGCTTTGAAAGTTAACACACAACAATAAGAAACATTGTTCCTAACGACCAAAGTCTTGAATTAAATTAAAACAATTACGGATAAACAAATTACAAACAAACCTGAAATACTAGAAAACCATAGGAATGAAGATGAATTAATTAAAACATGTACGATAAATAATGCTAAGGCAAAGAATTGTAAACAGAGTTCTTAGATATTGCACTATTTCTCTTGAGGCTATGATCTGCCTCATATCACTCAAGTTTCCTCTAGCTCATGTAACATTACTGCCAAGTTATTCGTTATTAATTTTTCTAAAGACGCAGCGCTACTTTCAATGCAATTATTAATCATTGGGTTTTGTAACCTTCCTTTGTTGGTTCCAATCTGCAGCAACTTGTCGCACATATAAATCATAAACAAATCGCCATAAGGATATCTTCATTTATCAGCAATTTTTAACTTTGGATCTATTTCCTGCAGAAGGAAGTAAAACTGGTTGAAGGACCTCCACAGCTGCTTATACAGTTTTTTGGCATAACTATTGATAATTATTATGCCATGAAATGTCCCCAATTCGGTCCTAACTCAGGTATTCTATTTTCTTAATTTCAACTTTTAAATATATTCCGAAATTGTATTTAAACTAGAAACAATTAGAATTCATGAAATTACTTATCAAGTTAGAGACGGTTAATGATTTTAAAATATAAAAAATCATACTATGGTATTATTATTTAAAAAATGTTCAGTATTTCTTTGAAATCAATAGAAGCATTAGTAGTCGAGCTCTGGATGAATGATACTATTGGTGGAAAGAAGCCCCGCCCGCTGCACTGTGATTGGTCCCCTTCATTTCTGATCCGCCATGTTGCAAAGCATATATATACGGCCTAAATGAAGGTGATATCGTCATTTCCCAAGGTAGTTGAATACAGTGAAAATGGGTTTCTGCGTGTTGACTTTATTGCAATTGGTTTCCCTTTTTGATTCAGAAAGAAAAATTGATATAATTACTCGCCTACCAGAGGAGCTGGCACTAATGATATTTAGGTAGGAATAATTTTATTATACCTATTTTTTAGACTTTATATATTCCAGTATTAATATTAATTTACATTGTTACAGAATGTTGGACCAAGATTCCTTAGTGATGGCCAGCCAAGTGTGCCAACAATGGATGGATGTTATTCTGTCCAGCTGTAAATTAAAGACGGATCTAAAATCTGCCCTGAAACAATTCAGGGATTTAAAGGAGAATAAGACTTCGAAATTCCTAGAACAGTAAGTTTCCTTAAAGAGAAAACGGAAACGATCAATGGAATGTGAAGCTCCTCCAAATAAAAAAAGAAACATCAGATTTTAGTGCCTTTGTAAATATTGTTAATAATATTTTGTAAATATAATAATGTAAAGCTATGGTACGTATGACAAATGCAATAAATGTACTTTTTTAATATACTTGAGTTTCTGTTTACAATTCCTTCATGTAAGCATCTTTATCGAAAAGTACAAATTATTTTATTCTGATCAATCAATAAATCTGTGGAGTTTTATTTCGATCCGATCACACACCTACCTGACATTTTCCATCCACCCTGTCTTTTTATTGTTAATAAAAATGTCTTATTCAAAAAAAGATACTTTTCTCCATTCCTAGAAAAAGCAGTTGTCATGATTGGAAAGGAATTCATACGATCAGTCTTAATATTATCCATTCCAATGCAGTAAATTTCCTTTATAAAATAATGTAACATGAGATCTCCTGATATCCGATTTCTTACTGATTCCTGTAAGTAAGTGGTGTATATACAAGTATTGAAAATATAAATAAGTTCTACATTGTAATAGGTAACCTGAACAAATACTAACGATTGAATATTTTTATAAAATTAAATATTTTAATAAAATCACTTCAAAGGAGTTTATAATCTTATTGCAGTCATTGGGTTCATTCATTGCGTACGTTCTCATTTATTTTTAGTTTTATGTTTATTTATTAAATTACAAACTTAGAGAACAAATCTGTTTGATGCTTTGCTTCAATTTTGTTAATAAAAGTGAAGAGAATGCCTTTTCTAATAACATTAATAGTAATCGTAACCATATACAGTTTACTAAAGATGTGGAAATTAATAAATAAATCAATTATTTAGACATTAGTTTAATAAGAATAAGTCACAAGATATTTACAAATTGCTACATGAAGCAACGGCGTCACATACATGCATAAATTTATTATTAATCTTCGCATCCTATAAGATACGTAGCGGAAATTTCATAAAAAAGAGCCTAACATTGAACAATTCAATGATTTGGAATGCATAAAAAAAAATTATTTTCAAACATACTAAAAACCAATGCTTATCCATATAATATTGCTGAAAAATTGTGGGATAAAAATACATATCTTTTAAAAATATCTATACTTGAACGTTCAAAATGCTCAAGTTGTTCAAGAAGATGATGTGCACAGCAGTCAGCCTAAATTAATTGTTGCATTAAGTATGATATTGAAGATTCGTGCTTAGCACAAGAAACCTATATTAATATACTTAATTACCCTACTATTAATAAGAATAGTTAGCAGGTGAAGGTATAGCAGCATAATGATTTATTCCGTGACTTGCTTTGAAAGTTGACATACACAATAAGAAACAATTGTTCTAACCAAAATATTGAATTAAATTAAACAATTACGGTACAAAATGACAAACAAACGATGAAATACTAGAAAACCATAGGAATCAAAGAGAAATTAATTAAAAAATGTACGATAAAATAATGCTAAGGCAAGAAATTGTAAACAAAGTTATTAGATATTGTACTATTTCTCTTGAGGCTATGATCTGCCTCATATCACTCAAGTTTCCTCTAGCTCATGTAACATTACTGCCAAGTTATTCGTTATTAATTTTTCTAAAGACGCAGCGCTACTTTCAATGCAATTATTAATCATTGGGTTTTGTAACCTTCCTTTGTTGGTTCCAATCTGCAGCAACTTGTCGCATATATAAATCATAAACAAATCGCCATAAGGATATCTTCATTTATCAGCAATTTTTAACTTTGGATCTATTTCCTGCAGAAGGAAGTAAAACTGGTTGAAGGACCTCCACAGCTGCTTATACAGTTTTTTGGCATAACTATTGATAATTATTATGCCATGAAATGTCCCCAATTCGGTCCTAACTCAGGTATTCTATTTTCTTAATTTCAACTTTTAAATATATTCCGAAATTGTATTTAAACTAGAAACAATTAGAATTCATGAAATTACTTATCAAGTTAGAGACGGTTAATGATTTTAAAATATAAAAAATCATACTATGGTTACTACCAGAAGGAACTGGGTAAAGTCACTCATGATTGTAGGGAGGAAAAGTTTTATATACTATTTTTTTTAAGAATTTATATATTCCAGTAATTAATCTTAATTTACATGTTACAGAATGTTTTGACTCAAAATCCTTCAGTGATGTGCCAGCAATTGTGCCAACATGATGGATGTTATTCTGTCCAGCTGTAAATTAAAGACGGATTTAAAAGTTGCCCTGAAACAATTCAGGGATTCAAAGGAGAATAAGACTTCGAAATTCCTAAAACAGAAAGTTTCCTTAAAGAGAAAACGGATACGATCAGAGGAATGTGAAGCTCCTCCAAATAAAAAAAGAAACATCAGATTTTAGTGCCTTTGTAAATATTGTTAATAATATTTTGTAAATATAATAATGTAAAGCTATGGTACGTATGACAAATGCAATAAATGTACTTTTTTAATATACGTGAGTTTCTATTTACAATTCCTTCATGAAAGCATCTTTATAGAAAAGTACAAATTATTTTATTTTGATCAATCAATAAATCTGTGGAGTTTTATTTCGTTCCGATCACACCCCTACCTGACATTTTCCATCCACTCTGTCTGTTTATTGTTAATAAGTATGTCTTATTCAAAAAAAGATACTTTTCTCCATTCCTAGAAAAAGCAGTTGTCATGATTGGAAAGGAATTCATACGATCAGTCTTAATATTATCCATTCCAATGCAGTAAATTTCCTTTATAAAATAATGTAACATGAGATCTCCTGATATCCGATTTCTTACTGATTCCTGTAAGTAAGTGGTGTATATACAAGTATTGAAAATATAAATAAGTTCTACATTGTAATAGGTAACCTGAACAAATACTAACCATTGAATATTTTTATAAAATTAAATATTTTAATAAAATCACTTCAAAGGAGTTTATAATCTTATTGCAGTCATTGGGTTCATTCATTGCGTACGTTCTCATTTATTTTTAGTTTTATGTTTATTTATTAAATTACAAACTTAGAGAACAAATCTGTTTGATGCTTTGCTTCAATTTTGTTAATAAAAGTGAAGAGAATGCCTTTTCCAATAACATTAATAGTAATCGTAACCATATACAGTTTACTAAAGATGTGGAAATTAATAAATAAATCAATTATTTAGACATTAGTTTAATAAGAATAAGTCACAAGATATTTACAAATTGCTACATGAAGCAACGGCGTCACATACATGCATAAATTTATTATTAATCAACGCATCCTATAAGATACGTAGCGGAAATTTCATAAAAAAGAGCCTAACATTGAACAATTCAATGATTTGGAATGCATTTAAAAAAAATTATTTTCAACATACTAAAAACCAATGCTTATCCATATAATATTGCTGAAAAATTGTGGGATAAAAATACATATCTTTTAAAAATATCTATACTTGAACGTTCAAAATGCTCAAGTTGTTCAAGACGATGATGTGCACAGCAGTCAGCCTAAATTAATTGTTGCATTTAGTATGATATTGAAGATTCGTGCTTAGCACAAGAAACCTATATTAAGATACTTAATCACCCAACTATTAATAAGAATAGATAGCAGGTGAAGGTATAGCAGCATAATGATTTATTCCGTGACTTGCTTTGAAAGTTGACACACACAATAAGAAACAATTGTTCTAACCAAAGTATTGAATTAAATTAAACAATTACGGTACAAAATGACAAACAAACGATGAAATACTAGAAAACCATAGGAATCAAAGAGAAATTAATTAAAAAATGTACGATAAAATAATGCTAAGGCAAGAAATTGTAAACAAAGTTATTAGATATTGCACTGTTTCTCTTGAGGCTATGATCTGCCTCATATCACTCAAGTTTCATCTAGCTCATGTAACATTACTGCCAAGTTATTCGTTATTAATTTTTCTAAAGACGCAGCGCTACTTTCAATGCAATTATTAATCATTGGGTTTTGTAACCTTCCTTTGTTGGTTCCAATCTGCAGCAACTTGTCGCATATATAAATCATAAACAAATCGCCATAAGGATATCTTCATTTATCAGCAATTTTTAACTTTGGATCTATTTCCTGCAGAAGGAAGTAAAACTGGTTGAAGGACCTCCACAGCTGCTTATACAGTTTTTTGGCATAACTATTGATAATTATTATGCCATGAAATGTCCCCAATTCGGTCCTAACTCAGGTATTCTATTTTCTTAATTTCAACTTTTAAATATATTCCGAAATTGTATTTAAACTAGAAACAATTAGAATTCATGAAATTACTTATCAAGTTAGAGACGGTTAATGATTTTAAAATATAAAAAATCATACTATGGTATTATTATTTAAAATTTTTTTAGTATTTCTTTGAAATCAATAGAAGCATACGTTAGTCGAGCTCTGGATGAATGATACTATTGGTGGAAAGAAGCCCCGCCCGCTGCACTGTGATTGGTCCCCTTCATTTCTGATCCGCCATGTTGCAAAGCATATATATATACGGCCTAAATGAAGGTGATATCGTCATTTCCCAAGGTAGTTGAATACAGTGAAAATGGGTTTCTGCGTGTTGACTTTATTGCAATTGGTTTCCCTTTTTGATTCAGAAAGAAAAATTGATATAATTTCTCGCCTACCAGAGGAACTGGCACTAATGATATTTAGGTAGGAATAATTTTATTATACCTATTTTTTAGACTTTATATATTCCAGTATTAATATTAATTTACATTGTTACAGAATGTTGGACCAAGATTCCTTAGTGATGGCCAGCCAAGTGTGCCAACAATGGATGGATGTTATTCTGTCCAGCTGTAAATTAAAGACGGATCTAAAATCTGCCCTGAAACAATTCAGGGATTTAAAGGAGAATAAGACTTCGAAATTCCTAGAACAGTAAGTTTCCTTAAAGAGAAAACGGAAACGATCAATGGAATGTGAAGCTCCTCCAAATAAAAAAAGAAACATCAGATTTTAGTGCCTTTGTAAATATTGTTAATAATATTTTGTAAATATAATAATGTAAAGCTATGGTACGTATGACAAATGCAATAAATGTACTTTTTTAATATACTTGAGTTTCTGTTTACAATTCCTTCATGTAAGCATCTTTATCGAAAAGTACAAATTATTTTATTCTGATCAATCAATAAATCTGTGGAGTTTTATTTCGATCCGATCACACACCTACCTGACATTTTCCATCCACCCTATCTTTTTATTGTTAATAAAAATGTCTTATTCAAAAAAAGATACTTTTCTCCATTCCTAGAAAAAGCAGTTGTCATGATTGGAAAGGAATTCATACGATCAGTCTTAATATTATCCATTCCAATGCAGTAAATTTCCTTTATAAAATAATGTAACATGAGATCTCCTGATATCCGATTTCTTACTGATTCCTGTAAGTAAGTGGTGTATATACAAGTATTGAAAATATAAATAAGTTCTACATTGTAATAGGTAACCTGAACAAATACTAACGATTGAATATTTTTATAAAATTAAATATTTTAATAAAATCACTTCAAAGGAGTTTATAATCTTATTGCTGTCATTGGGTTCATTCATTGCGTACGTTCTCATTTATTTTTAGTTTTATGTTTAACTTAGAGAACAAATCTGTTTGATGCTTTGCTTCAATTTTGTTAATAAAAGTGAAGAGAATGCCTTTTCCAATAACATTAATAGTAATCGTAACCATATACAGTTTACTAAAGATGTGGAAATTAATAAATAAATCAATTATTTAGACATTAGTTTAATAAGAATAAGTCACAAGATATTTACAAATTGCTACATGAAGCAACGGCGTCACATACATGTCTAAATTTATTATTAATCAACGCATCCTATAAGATACGTAGCGGAAATTTCATAAAAAAGAGCCTAACATTGAACAATTCAATGATTTGGAATGCATTTAAAAAAAATTATTTTCAACATACTAAAAACCAATGCTTATCCATATAATATTGCTGAAAAATTGTGGGATAAAAATACATATCTTTTAAAAATATCTATACTTGAACGTTCAAAATGCTCAAGTTGTTCAAGACGATGATGTGCACAGCAGTCAGCCTAAATTAATTGTTGCATTAAGTATGATATTGAAGATTCGTGCTTAGCACAAGAAACCTATATTAAGATACTTAATCACCCAACTATTA
>JAAEAF010013676.1:0-105475 GCA_011037195.1 Triatoma infestans
TACCAGGTTTATATTCCTGTTACCTCCACATCTAGTGCCCCCCGACATTATATGTTCCCCGACAATTCATTCATTCACAAAACTTCACCTAAAGAATAACAACCGCCGCATAGAGGCAACCCAGCTGATCCAACACCTACTGAAGGCATTTCAAGTTTTAACACCTTCATGGTCTCTAACCAAATAACAAACTTTAGAAGCGGACAATTTTCTATTCAACTCTATAAATGTTTACTTAATAATACTCTTACACTTTCTTCTACACATTCCAGTTGGAAGAAACCTTTACTACTTACATTAATTCTTTTTTTTGTACTTTTTTTAAAATAACATGCTTTGCTTTTTGAGGTTACCATTATCATTATTTGCTTTTTTTTTAGTTGTCTGTTTTCGAAAAAATAGAATATAGTTTATCAGATAGAATAAAAGATAGAAAATACAGAATTTAGTTTGGTTTGCCCATCTGGGCTATAGCATAGGACTGTGATATTCATCCAGACGCTCAAAATATCCAAAAAATTCTATTCCGACAATCCAAAATCTTCTATATCATTGTCGACGCACTTTTTACTTCTCCAACCATATATACTTTTCATTGCTCAAGTCAGTGGGTCGTTAATCCGTTATTAATCAGCCTTGCATACTTCTTTGAGAAGAAGAAATGCTGTGTGGGAGCTTTCATAGAAGCAGGCTACTCTGGAAACTAAGAACAAACTTCCAGCCACCTATTAACTCATCCTAAAATCCTCCTTACCCAATAGTTATTTCCGAATAAAAATCGGATCATGCTACTCTCCTTTCAAACATACCGAAACCGCAATGCCTCAAGACAGTATTCTAGATCCTATCCTAACTAAATACACACTGCAGACATCCAAATACATTCTCATTCTAATCCTCTTACCTACCCAGATGATGCTGCTGCCCTGCCCACCAATCACGATCCTACAATATAAAGTATGCTAGGCGGATAAAATCCCAGAAAAAAAAAGATTAATACCGTTGTAACTTTAAAGCCTTATCAACATTTGTGGACATTAATTTTCATTGCTAGCCGGTCTTCGAGCAAAGTTTTCTCGTTACATACAATACCACTCACCACTGGAATTGTAGTGGCTCCTAGAGGGAGAAAAGCTAAAGGCAGCGTTGTCTGTACTCGAACCTACCGCTTTCCTATCAAGTTCCTATCACTGAGCTAATTCCCGCCTCGGTTACGTTATTATTATTATTATAATATTTACGAAAACTTGAAGGCTCAACTGCTTAATGAATCTCTGGTAAAAATAAATAATTACTGCGAAGCTGTATATACTGATCTGCGGTCGTTTGAGTCAAGACTTCTACCTGAGGCCATAGAATGGACTGTAGCTATACTCATTAACAAAATGGTGTAAAGTTGAGTTTTAGAGGTAAAGATTTTTGTATCATTCCACTGTTTCTTTGAAATGTGAAGAAGTTAAGATTTTTCCTATTTCAGCCTAGTTCTTTTCGTTTTTACTAACCATTTCGAGCTCGAATGTTTTCCAGCGTCATGTCCCCTTCACCTTTGCTAAAACCGAAAAAAAAGAGTTATTTTTTTTTTATTTTTTACTTTAGAAAGTCGTCGTTAATTTTTGCCGTTTATTTTATTCGTCTATCAGTAAATTATCTAGGAACGTGGGGGACGTGATATAATTTTCACCTTTAGGAACTTCCTTTTCAGCGGAATCAGACGTTTGCTGTTCATCGTGATTGAAGATTCCTTCATGCCCTAGGGTCTTTACAACAACTAATATACATTCAGAATTTCCAATATTAATGACCACTGAAGCCCCGGGATTTGTAGCTAATAGAATCTGAGACAATCGCGAAAGCTGTTGCATTTCCCACGAATCAAAATAACATGTCAATCAATTTGAAGAATTGTCTGACTTTTGAATGACGATAGTTGATGTGGTTGGCTCCGCAGAACTGGAAAGCATCAACGATATTTTCCGTGTTAGCCTATTTCATTTTGTGATCACCGACCGTCATCAGGATATCTTGGTAACACAGTGTGATAACACACTGTGTATAAACTGATTTTGCTCATATAAGTTTGTATTACGCCCGAAATCGGTCGACAACCAGTTCTTTACCAAAAGAGCAAGCAATATTAAATAGGAAAATTTGGTTTTTCTTTATAGTTTACAAAATTATTTATTTATTTTTTTGGTAAACTATACTATGACCGAATTGCAACCAATAAAGTTGCCAGCTGTAAATTCTATGGGATGTGGAATTGTTTCTTAATAGCAAGTCAACCAATAATAGCAACTGAATAGGATAGGCCAAGTTATGTAAACAGAATTGTTAGCTGCTATTTTCCTCGGGCAATATTGGCTTACTGATGGATTAACAGGGGGTGAATCTCTGAACAAAAGATCTGAAGCACGAGGGCAATATCACAATATATATATATATAGTTGTACTATAAGCATGCTCTACTGAGTAAAATAGCTAAATATATTTTTCTATTTGTTTGCTTTTTATTTTATTGTAACTGTTCTTTAAAATAATATTTATCTAACATAATCTTTGTAGAGAATGAATTAAATTTTAATCAGAAATCTAATAATTTCCATATATTCTTGTTTGAGCACTTTGGTGTGCTTTATAGACCCCTAATTTAAAATTATCTAAACAAGTTTTTAAAAAAATACCAATTAATTGGCATTAATGGGAGTCTTGTGAATGCTCCATATTTTTCTTCTTCTTTTCGAAAATATATACGGATAAATCTAGTTTCGAGGAAAATTTGGCCCGATCGCAATACTTCCTCTTTATCCGAAAGTAAAAATATATATAAAGAAAATGTACAACTTGATCGTCTTAATATTGGATTTATTTCTATAATTTTTCTATTACAAATTTGGTATTATGAACGTCAAATCTGATGTAAAGAACGATAGAAATAGAAAAATTACAACAAAATATTCATAGAAAAACAAATTTAATAACTAAACGACCAATATGTTGTTTCACGACAAAAAAAAAATATTTAAATGAACGATAAAATATATAATTTCTAACGAATCGCAAATTATTCGTATTTGATGTTATTTATGTTAGGTTATATTTATCATATGTATTTTACAAAAGCTTTTGTTATGCATTTTTTATAGTTTTTTTTTTTTTGTTATCATAATGCTGATAAAATAAACGTAAGTGTATATAACAATACAACAAATATGTAGAGGAGGGTGGGGTTTGTAGATATGTTGTTACAGTGTAATTTTTAAAAAATCGGCTGCGAGGAGCACTTCCTAAATGGTTAAAGTTAAGAGTTATGCGAGTGCTGTTTGTTGTAACCAGTTCCCGCTAAGATTCTGTTGCAGTGGCGGCATTGTGTGACTTTCCTCGAAATATCATAATGAAAGTTACATTTTATTATTGAAACCGAAAGCTGTGATCTGAAAACTACTAAAGGTAAGGCTTCCATACTTATGCTGTTAATTCTGCAGCCTTAACAATAATTTCAATACAATATGGTTTCGCTAGTATTCTTTGACCTATGTGTTTACGGATTAATTAGTGAAATAGTGTTAGTGGGGTTAGTTGTTACACTCGGTTAGAGCATGTTGTTACAGTGTAACAACTTGCCACACTGCAAATCTTAAATCAAATCACGGCAGATCTTAAAAGAAATGAAGCCAAAAACAAGAAAAACGAGAAAGTTGGCAATTCTAACAAAAAGAAAATCTGTGTCTCCAAAGCTGCGCACAAGAATCAAAAAAATAATTTGAAGATGAGGACTGGCTGAAATGTCTAACCATGGTCGCAGTCAAAAGGTGGAGAAAATTGGGTTGAATGCATGCAGTGCAAAAGATGGGCCCATTCAAAGTGTGTTAAAAATGACCCTAGATATATTTGCCACGATTGTAACTCGGACTTAGAGATGGGTAGTGACAGTGAATAGAAAGAGTATGAATGTTCAAGCATTTAAGTTTGTAATAATCCATGTTTAGATCATAATCAAGCTGCTATTATTATTAAAATAAAGATCTGATAATTTGTTTATTGAACATATTTCAGTTTTATTTCCTTAAAATTATAAACCCAAACATATATTTTATACATTGTAACAAGTTATCCTCCGCATGTAACAACAAGCCCCACCGAAGGGCATGTTGTTACAATATGCTTATTTTAATAGTATTTGAATTTTTTAAATGTTACTTCATTTTGAAAAATCTCAAAAAAATATATAATTAGTAGAAATAAATGAGACAACCAATTAATCAATCAGCAATTTTGAGTGCAAAATACAAGCAATCAAAAAAGACCCACCTCCCCTCCATAGTATGTGTGTAACAATGATGCCGATCTTTTTTGATAGAATTTCAAAATTGAATTTATTTTTCTTTAATTTTCTTGACTTGGGGTCGTTCTTATTGTGGAATATAATTCATTACTTCAATAACATATCCCCAATAGTGCATACGATATTTTGTGTTTCTTTATATTAAACAATACGGGATTATTAATTATCTATACCAATCAATTGTCAGACCTGTGCTTACCTATGCAGCTCCATGTTGGAGTATAGTGAGTGAGACCAACCTAAAGAAATTGCAAAGGGTGCAAAATAAGTTTTTAAGGTTTGCCATTGATGCTCCCAGGTACACCCCAATTAAACTCTTGCACGAAGAAACAAAAATAGAATTTATAAAAGAATTGTTAAAGGAAATATGTACAACTTTCTTTCTTAGTACAGCTTATAGTGAAAATAAAACAATCAAAAACATAGGATGTTACAATACAAATTGTCATTTTAAACATAAGAGAATTAAAAATATAATATGCCCACCACATCAATAAAGAGACTACTATAGAGCTGGGTTTTTTTATTGTCATTTTTCCCAGCACCACAATGTGAATCATTAATTATGTGATAGAGAATTTGGTGAAGTGGTAAAGATGAAAATCTGGTACACTTAACATTGTAAATATGTAAATATCTGACAATAAAATTATTATTATTTATTTATTTATTTATTGAATTATCATTTTTATTGATTAAAAGATTTTTAGACTTTAATTTACTTTACTTATTTTAATTTTAGAGTATTTTTTTTCTTTTTGCGCTGAAAAAGAACGAGAGAATGAAACAGTAAAGATCAGCCACCTGATCGCTATATTATTTATTGTATAATCATGCAGCTAAATCTAGGAATCACATTGTTATCAGTAAATTTAAAGTCGACTTTTTTTTGTGCAGACAACGTAATTTGCTGTAGTATCAATTATCAATTAGAAACACTTAATTTTTTATTGTGCTGTAATTGCCGGTAATAATTCCCCTATTCCTATATATTTATGATTACTGGAGCTAAGAATGTTCCTTCTAACATATGTTTGATTATTATTTTAAAGATTTCCATAAAGACCAGTAGTGGTGGATAAATTTATAAAATTTACTGTCAATAATCAGGTGTGAAAACTTGATCGAACACTATTTAGCACAGCGCGTATTTGAAAGGGATAATTTAATGAGGAGTGTATCCCCGGTTTTATAAATAGATTTATTGCTTCATCTAGAAATTATCTTGCTCAATGAAACCTTTCATTCTACCATGAGTTTTCTCACACTTCCAAGCAATACTACCACTAATTGCATCAGTGCACACTAATAGTTTACAAGTAAGATTCATAGTCTACGACTAAAAATTGAAATGACATTTTAGAGAAAATACAAAGAAAAAAAACTGAGTCTAGAATAAAAAAAAAAAAAAAACGAGTAAAAAAATATAAGTAAAAGAGACCCCATAAAAGAGAAGAAGAACCGCCTTATGAGTGGGTGGTAATTGTATTTCATGTGGCATGTAGGTGTGTGAGTGTGTTTGTGTGGGTGGGGGAGAGGGTTGTGCATGTATTGCCTTGCATGCACGTGTGTATGTGATGTGATACAGCTGGTATAACACTCACTATGTGCTGTTTGTTACTGGCTGAGCACACACACACACACACACAATATTGTTTAACAAGAGATTGCCTGCACACTCTCACACTATCTTGTTGTACAAAATAACATTGAAAATTTTAACCCACACCCAGGGATCATTGTTATACACTTATATCTGGTACAAAAGTTTCGGATTATCTTGGGTCTATTCTACCTTTAGTTACATACTAGATAGATCTTATTTGAGGCCACACACACACACACACACACACACACACACGTACATACTTGTACAACATATAAACATCAAATAAACTTATTACTATTGATTAAATAATCGTATTTTAATTTCTCATACTCCTAGCAAGAGCAAATATTGTGCCAAATTTTCGATGTTTTCACATGTTTTGGTGTTCCTGTAAATATATATATAATATAAATGTTTTGTAGCGAATAGTCTGTGCGTGTGTGTTAACAGAATATCTCAAAAACGAAAAATCACGGGAAGGTCAAACGTGAAATTTCGTTTAGGTACTATCACCGACCGTATCAGATACAAGCCATAAAGAAGGAAAGAGCCCGTCAAAATTCAAGTATTCAAGAGGTTGCAGTTATCGAAGATTCTCTACATCATAATTCTCTATATAAGAGTTATTCAGGAAACTGGTTACACTAGGCCAATCTAACTATCCGCACTTACTCAGCTCACTGTCAAAAGCCTCCTTTACAGTTTTCACTAATCAATCGTTTAGGAATAAGCTGAGCTATTTAACTAGCCAACATTGCCCATCTACATCTCCTATCATCATCACTCATCGCTCAGTCGCTCTATTCTTTTTTTTATTCTTTCTCTAGGGCCTGGTGTACTGTTCGGACATTGTTAATGATACAAAAGTAAAAGAATGTTTTGGCAGGGATCAAAGAAGAAAAACTATTTTATTTTTTTAAAAAAAAAGGTTTATTTTTCCAACGTTTCGGACACCTTTTTTGGATTTGAAACGCTTCTGTTTTTTTTCCTCTTTCTACTCACAAAGTATATTTTTCTTTGGCCCTTGCAACCTTAGTTTTCTTTGTATTAAAAAAAAAATTGCAAAATTAATGATACTATAAAAGTTAATGAATGATCACATTAAATTCAAAGAAAAAGGCAATTTTATATTAAAATACTATTGATATAAACAGGAGTAGGCGATGGACCGAATATCCCTCCGGCATTTCCCCCACACCTACCACCCTAGAATAACAAACAGGGCTTCTTCTTTTTTTTTAAAAAAAAAAGCTCCAAACAAAAATATATACTTCATTTATACTGGCCACTATACCATCGCAACACTTTACATACATTTTTTCGCCAAACACTCGACAGCTTAAAAACAGAAAAAAAAAAATGGGGTACCTTCTCCATGCCAGTGAGTGGACAGCCCTGCGGCTGATGCAAGGTTTATATTTACCTAAGAGATTAAAAAAAAAATGTTGAGAAAATATTATTTTTCTCATATATATATATATATATACACTCACTTTTATTAAGTGATGTTTGATATTGGAATATACCAGGAAGCATGATGATAACAGAAATGGGAATTTTTATCACGATTTCATTTTTATTTATTTATTTATTTGTTTGTTTGTTTCACATATGAATATAATGTGGTGGGCTACAATTTAGTACAATTTGTTTGTGTGTGAGGACGGCGCAAATATTTGCAATGAAAGAAAAAAAAAAAAAAATAACAAACAAATAAATTGTTATGAAACAATTGTATGACTTTTTTATTCTAAATAACAAATTTTCTAAAAAAAACTTTCGTACTTTTATTAAACATTTATTCGCCATTTTGGGTTCAATAGCTGGAGAAACCCATACATAATTCCAGGCTACTTCAGAGATTAGCTTGACGCCGCCCCCAGTTACCACCGAATTCTTTAAAATAATATTGTTTGGAAAAAAGTTTTAAAACTTTTTTTAGCAACATAATCATTTTATAGTTAGAAGAACCGAAAATTATATTCTAATGACATTTTGGTGGGGAAATCTAATGTCATCCCTTCCCCAGAACCCCCCTCATAAATCAAATTTTTTAAGGAAAAAATCTGGTGTGAAACACTCACACAACTTTCTCTTACTCCAGTTCTCAAAATGATAATTGACAAATTTTATAGTTTGTGTACCAAATTTAATCAAATTCGTCGAAAACTGAAAAATCAGTAAAAGCACACTTCCGGTTTACTAATTTTCTTGAAACTCGGAATTTCAGCCATCTATTTATTTCTAACTAATTATGGTTGGATGATAGAATTGTACAATCAACTAGGATAGCATTTTGATGAAAATCTAACCCCACCCCTTCCCTAAAAATATCCCTTAAAAAAAATTTCCCAGATAAATGTTTAGATAAAAGTTGTAGATCTTTGATGTTTAGTTTATATAGGAAGTTCCAAAAAAATCGTCGGAGCCATTTTTGAGAAAATTGCGAAAAAGTGAATAAATCATTTAGTAAAGTGGTAAGTAAACGCACTTCCGGTTATCCGATTTTTTTCAAACTCGGAATTTCAACAACATATTTAATTCTAATTAACATTATTTAGATGACAGAATTGTCTTACAAACTGAAATAGCACTTTAGATGGAAACCTACCCCCACCCCTCCCCCAAAAGTGCCCTTCAATGCATTTTCTCGGAGAAATGTTTCAAATAAAAGTTGTAGCTCATTGTATGTGTGGTTGATGTTTGACGTTTAAAGAAAATCGTCGGAGCCATTTTGGAGAAAATCGCAAAAAAGTAAAAAATCCAACTAGTAAGTGGTACTTCCGGTTGAGGAATTTTGACAGATAACGTACAGTCAGATCCCATGGTGACCCCTATTATATTATTATTCGCGAAAGGGGAGGGCAAAACCCTACGCTATCCAAAGCCCCCCAGGGATATAGCTACCCCTAAAGAATAACAACCACTGGGACTAGAATACAAATCCGGGCCCAGGATTCAACCATCTAAGTTTCACAACAGACCGAACAAATCGGTCCAAAACCTTAAAAGGACACAGCTTAAGATCCTCTACCGACATCCTATTCCGGCCGAAGTTCCTAAACCTAATCTCCTCACAACCCAAACAATTCGTCATCAGATGCATGGGTGTTTCTTCCTCAGTTTCACAAACTCTACAAAAGGGGTCAGGCACAAGTCCCATTATATAGAGATGTCTCCTTAAACCACAATGCCCAGTGAGGAATCCAACCAGATACCTGAGGGAGGTCCGTGAAAGACATCGGACCCCACTACTCAAAGCTCCGTCCGGGCCCTCAATGAGCATTTTAGACTGCCGACAACCCACTGCACTGATCCATAAGGATGAGTGCTGTGAGGTCATCCACGTCTGAAAGCCCGACAAACATGTGTCAGAAGACACACCAAAAGCAGGCTCTGGACCAATGAAAGGGAGAGAGGCACCTAATTTGGCAAACCTATCCACCTCCTCATTCCCAAAAATTCCCATATGACCTGGAACCCAGACCAGAAGCACATCCTTTAATAAAGAAAGATCTTCCAGTCTTCTAGAACATTCCAACACCAATCTGGAAGTGAAGACACATGAATTAAGCGCCTTCAACGCAGCCTGGCTATCCGAGCAGATACAAACACCCTTTAAATTAGTGTTACGCACCCTCTCATCCAAAATACAGCAAAGAATTGCATAAACCTCAGCCTGGAAGACGGTGGCCCACTCACCAAGAGGCGCTACCAAATGATCTCCCGTCTCAAAATAGACGGCAGCCCCAGACCTACCATCCATCCTGGAACCGTCCGTGTAGCATCGGAGATAATTCTCAGGAATCACAGCAGACGGACCCAGGGTTAACCAATCTTCCCTAGAAGGCAACCTAACCCTGTAGGAATGACCAAAGACAAAAGTTTTCAGATTCCTATCAGAAGGAAAGCCTGTAATGGGAATCCTTAAAAGCATCTCACGATAAATGGTAGAATGACCATATCGCTCACCCTGCCAAAAACCTGCCTGTTTAATTCTGTACCTGGCTTTCATTGCCTGGTTTTTCACCTCCACAAAGAGAGGTGGAATCCCTAACAAAGTCCCCATAGATGCGGTCGGTGTAGTCCGAAACGCTCCAGTCACCGCCAGACAAGCTAAGCGTTGGACTTCTTCCAACAGCTGCCTAGCGGATCGTGTTTCAATGCGACGCCACCACACCAAAGCCGCATATACCAATCTAGGTTTAATGACCATGCAATAAATCCAGAACGTCATCTTGGGAGTGATTCCCCAATTCTTACCAACAACTCTTCGACATTGCCAAAAGGAGATTATCGCCTTTTGATGTTGTGTCTTAACATGCTCCGACCAGTTCAATTTACTGTCGAGAACTACCCCAAGGAACTTCACTGATTTGCTAACCTGTATGGAAGTACCTAACAACCTAGGAGGTGTAAAACCTACTATCTTCCTTCTATGAGTGAATAGAATTGCCTGGGTCTTCATAGGATTAATGGAAAGACCCTTATCCTGTGCCCAACAATATACCATATTAAGGGCGCTTTGCATTAGGTCCGAAATAGTGGACAAACAGCGCCCTAACAATAAAATGACACCATCATCGGCATATGCTTGCACATAAAATCCCGATGAGTTCAGCCTAACCAAAAGGTCATCCATGACGACGCACCACAACTTTGGTGAGAGACAACCCCCTTGAGGGCACCCTCTCCCCGCTTTTACTATCACGGTGCGCCCGCCAAGGGATGCCTGTATAACCCTACTCCTAAGATAGACACCTATCCAATTGATTAAGACAGGATGTATACCTTTTCGAACCAAGGCATCTTCGAGAGCATCAAACGATACTCTGTCAAATGCCCCCTCAACATCAAAGAAACACCCTAGGGCATATTCTTTTATTTCCAAAGCAGATTCTATCCTACCGACGAGACAATGCAATGCAGTCTCTGTCGACTTACCCACAATATAAGCATGTTGGTTAGGTTAGAGTGATCCCTTAATGGGCCATCAGTAATATACCTATCCACCAACCTTTCCAAAGTTTTCAAGAAGAAAGACATAAGACTAATGGGTCTAAATGCCTTGGGGTCAGAGTAGTCATTTCTTCCCGGCTTGGGAATAAAGACTACTCTTACTTCTCTCCATAATGTTGGTACATAACCAAACATCAAACATCCTTTAAACAATCTTAACAATACCTTCGTCAGCACACGTCCCCACCCTTTTGCAACAGACAAGGATAAATCCCGTCCGGTCCAGGTGACTTGAAAGGTGAGAAACTTTGTACTGCCCACCTGACTCTATCCTGTGTAACTACCCCATCTAAGGTGGATACATCTTCAAGGTTCCATCTCCTTCCACACACCAAAGACGAAGCAGCATTCAAACCAATATTATCCGGGAAGTGAGTATCAAGCAAAAGCTGCAGTGTCTCCCCTTCCCCCCCTGTAAAGGAACCATCAGGGTATCGTAGGGTACCTAACTGACTGTCCCTATCCTTACTAAGAATCCGTACCAATCTAGATGATTCCTGGAACGACTTTATATCCTCACAGAAGGATCTCCAGGAATTCCTCTTGGCTCTCCTCAGAGCATATTTATATGCTCTTTTAATACTGTTATAACTATCCCATGATTCCGAAGAATCAGCAAGGACAGCCTTCCTGTATGAGCCCCTTACCTGTCTCCTTAGTTTTTCCAACGAAGAGGACCACCAGGGGTTCTTACTACCCTTAACCACCTTGGGAGGACAAGACTCCTCGAATGAGGATCTGATATGTTCATGAAGAATACCAGCCTCCCTTTCCAATTCCTCTATACCATCAGGGGCTTCTGATTGGATAGTCAGTTTATCTTCAATAATTCTAGAATATAAACCCCAATCCGCCCTCCTGGGATTCCTAAACTAGCCAGGGTAATTGGATCAATCCCCAGACTAAACCTAATCATCCTGTGATCGGAGATGGAAGCCTCAGGACTCACCCTCCAATCTTTAATCAGACCACTAAAATTCCTAGAAGCAAGGGAAATATCAATAACCTGTCTTCTAATCCTAGTAACAAAAATGGGTTCAGTACCCCTATTCAGGACCTCTAATCGCGTGCCCACCAGGAAATCCATGAGAGCGCGACCCCTACCATTGGTGTCGCTGCTACCCCAGACGACATGATGCGCATTCGCGTCACACCCTATTATAATAGGTATGTCATTGGTCTCCGAATACCGAACCAAACCCATGAACTCCTGAGGAGGAGGAGAGGGGCCATCATAGGGGAAGTAAGCCGAAGCCACAACTACGTCGCGACGACGCCCACCAACCCCCAGACCAACCCTCACCGCCACCAAGTCCCGACAGCAGAACTGTCGAAGCAGGACAGCGTCGACACCCCGACTGGCAAAAATACATGCCCTAGGAATGTTCCCGCCATCCGCCACGAACAGTCTGCCATCAACCACACTCAGTCCTCGAACCAAACCTTTAAAGGCATAAGGTTCTTGTATTAGAATAAAATATGTATGCAACTTAGCAATACAGCGGCATAAGTTAGCCGTTGCATCTTTGCTATGCTGCAAGTTAATTTGTATCATCTCTACCCTGTCAACCGCCATAATCACAAGTCAACATCGGAAGAGTTAGATCCTAATAAAACACGGGTAGGTGAAAAACAAAACAATAATAATAACAATAATAATAATAGTAATAATAATGATAATAATTATCACCACCTACCTTATTTGCTGCCATCTTGGTAAGCCCTACCTGTATCCTGCTCCATTGCCTCAGAAGAAGTGGTAGGAGCATCCTCATCTTCCTTCTTCAACCTGATGAAGAGCCTCCCCATCTCAAAGAAAAGACGGAAGTCAACTTCCTTCAACGCCTGGACAGAAGAATTATCAATCCTGTAAGCCAAGGATACTCCTTTCTCGACTTGTTGTCGATACACGTTCCTCCATCGGCTTACGTCCAAATTATTTTGGAAGGCAAGACCTTTCAGCACTTGTTCGCTGGTATGCTTGCCCTCTGGAATAAACATAGAGATCCTAGCCATAGTAGGGACCTCAGACGCCTTCATAAGCTTGAAGTGCCTTCCATCCCAACCAGGCTTAACGTTTCCAACACCCAGTCAAATGTGGCCTGATCAAAGCAGGCCAGAAGAAACCAGCCCTCAGAGACCATGCCCGACTGAATAAATTTCAGTCTGCATGACTGTTCCTGTATGGCTTTCCTAACGATGGCGAGCATCCCCCTTCTGATGACAGAAGCGTCATCTTCAGAGAGAGGCTCGGAGGGATCGCTGCTGGTTATGGCCAGAAACAGCTTTCTCTCCGCCTCCGTTATCTTGGGCTTTTTACCTGCCGGCTGGATTCCAGGCGGCGTGTCCCCCGGGGTTCTGGATCTTTTTTGAGCCCCAATAGGTATATCCTCAGCTGGTGCAGATGCAGGTTGAGCAGATCTCATCCTCTTCGCACGCCTTTGCCTGTATCTTCCACTAAGCTTCTTCTTCTGCTCAGTTGCCTTAGAAGTTGGCTTAGCTCCCTTTTCCTTCGCAGAGGAATTCGCAGCAGCCGTGGCCGACGCAGAATTGCCTCGCTTCTTTCCTTTGACCACGTGCCATTCATCTCCGCAGGTGGACGAGTCCTCCGCAGCGACTATTGGCGCGCTCTCCTCCAGAAGCAGGTTCTCCATACTCCTGGAAATACTATCCAGTTTCCCCCCAAGTGCATCCGAGCCCTGGTCGCCCAACCCTAGATGCACAGAGGAGTTTCCCCCACCACCGATGACCCCCTCCTCTAAGGGGCCCTCGGCTGACGATTTTACTTGATTTAAATCCATAAATTAAGTTTAAAAAGTTCATCTCCAGAGCTCTCCACCCTCCACGGAGCCTCACAAATTGGGACGCTATAAAGAAGCGCCAGAGCTACCCCAGAGATATAGCGCCCGGGGATTGTGAGCCAAGGCCCACAATACCCAGGAGCTCACCCATGCGTATTTTACGCTAGCCGATTGACCAGAGCTGGGTTAGGCTCTGGCCGCCTGTTTAGTGGAGTCCGGAACCAAAGTGGTGTGTTGGACTGCCAGGCCCGCTGAGGTAACTTGCCTCTAGCGTGAACCTGCGCCCTCAACCACCAGGACTTCCTTTCCCCACGACACAGGTATCCACACACGGCAAACATGTGGGTGGCACCAGCACGTGCCACTGGCGTGTAAAACTGTAATTGTGTAAGTGTTTAATGTTAAGGCGTTTAGGTGTAAGTGATGCAGTATGAATTCCCCCAGAGGCTCCGCAGCAAAAGAATTCACTGCAGAGATTCAGGCCGCACATAAATTATGGCGACCCAAACAGAGGGCGGAAGAAAAGAAAATCTCCACCTACTCACACTCCTAAAGGGAATACCACTGCATTTGTTAGTCTGTAATTGTAGCTGAGGTACGTGGGAGTGCTAGGTTCCCAAATAGCCCGAGGGCTACCCTCTGCGTTCGCCATCCATCTTGGCCACCTACGCTTCCACCAAAGTGGAGCGCAGATGTTACCAGAGCCAGCGACGAGGACGCGATGGATAGGCTAGTATGAGGTTCCGCGACGGGATAGCCGTCTCGTGAAACATAGGGAAGTTTCGCCCTATGTGAGTACGAATACTCCCTCCTACCTTTGGCTCCCATGTGTTGGCAAACACATGTGTTGTCTGTAACAAGAGAACACAGTCCAGAGGCCGGCAATGCACTGAGAAGTTTCCGGGCGCCAATGACCCTAGGATGTTGACGCACCTTAAAAATAAAAATAAAACTATATCAAAATAACTTTGCGTTTATTACTTGCTTGCCAATATTTTTGGGAGATGAAAATCAGGAAGACGTAAAACTTTTTGTACTTACTGGTAATGCATGTTTAGAGTAAAAAGGAATACCAGGGCATATACCTGTCTCGAGATATATTATATAGTTATATTTGTCAGTAAATACACAGGGAAGGGATTAGCTCAGTTGTAGATTCGCTTAATGGTTGGTGGGATCCATACACCAGATTAAAGAAGCAAGATCTATGCTCAGAGACATTTTCCGTGACAGCCTGCTTCATTTTATATTTCATCGACCGGTATCGGGCGTTTGCCCATCTTCAGAATACGTTCTTCAGACAGTGTGACAACACAGACTTGCACAGAGCAAATTCAGTTTAAACACTCTTTTGTAGGTAAACTGAATTTGGTTTGTGCAAGTCTGTGTTGTCACAGTGTCTGAAAAACGAATCCTGAAGGTGGGCGAACCCCCAAAAACGGTTGATGACCATAAAATGAAGCAGGCTGTCACGGAAAATGTCTCTGATGTTTTCCAGCTTGGCAGAACCAACCACCACAACAAGATCTATGCTCACTTAACAATCACGTGATGTTCAATAGAGCCGTAAACCAAGGGGATGCAATACCAAAATATTCCATTCAGTTATAGATTAAATTCTCCGCAAATCATGGAAGCACTCTGATATTATATATCCAACCTTGTTTTGCGCAATAAGTAAATAAATTATATATTCCCTGCAAATTTCCTTAATCAAAGTCTAATATATTCCTTAAGACGCACAATAATCCTTACATATACAGGGTGACCAGAGTTATATGCTCCACCCACTTTTTTTTTAAACGGCGGGAAATTTCGAAAAAATAGAAAACACGTATTTAATCATTTTTAGTCTAGTTTATTTTCAGTGATTGATCCATTTTTTTAAACCCCAATATCCCGAGATACAGCATCCAACTTTTTTTTTTCAAATGGAACATTATATTTTTTTTGCATATTTTTATAGTACTTGAGCCTCTAAAAAAAAAAAAAAAAAATTTAAAATCGGTTAGGTTTTTCAAAAGTTATGCTAATTTAAAATATGAAAAACAAATTTCAGTTTAATGTCAAAATTACCTTATTTTGTTTTTAAAGAAGCTATTCAACTGATTAAGGTTACTGTACACTTTATTTTTTAGATATCCCCACAAAAAAATAGTCCATTGGGGTTAAGTCCGGAGATCGAGGTGGCCATTGGATCGGACCATGAGTTCCTAACCACTTTTCGTGGAAATTTCTGTCCAGGTAACGTCGAACAACTCTCGCATTATGTGCCGGGCAACCTTCTTGTTGAAAATACATATCTAGCCGACGTTTTAGAGGGACATCTTCAAGCAGAACTGGCAAAATGTCTCTTAAAAAAGTTAGCTACCTTTCACCAGTTAAGTTTCCTCTGTAGAAGTATGGGCCGATTAGTTGGTTTCCTAAAACTCCACACCAAACGTTTGTAGAAAAAACAACCTGATGGCGTGTGGCGAAGGTAACTTGTGGATTTTCTTCTGCCCATATTGTAAAGTTCCAACGATTAAGAAGGCCATTGTTGGTAAACTTTGATTCATCAGCCCATAAAATTGTGCATTTTTTGTTGGGATATCTAAAAAATAAAGTGTACAGTAACCTTAATCACGTGGCTTCAGTCGAAGATATGGAACGTCGAATAACTCTAGCCTGCCTAGATGTTGACTTTGCCACCTAAGTGCTGCTACAAACAGAGCGTGGGAGTCCAGAGCTTTGGCTTGCGTGGCACTGTCCGTTGATAGTGTCCAGTTTAAAGAGCTTCTTTAAAGAAAAAATAAGGTAATTTTGAATTAAACTGAATTTTGTTTTTCTATTTAAATTACCATACTTTTGCAAAACTAACCGATTTAATTTTTTTTTTTTTTTTTTTTTTTGTTTTTTTTAGGAGCTCAAGTACTATAAAAATATGATGTTCCATTTGAAAAAAAAAAGTTGGATGCTGTATCTCGGGATATTGGGGTTTAAAAAAATGCATCAATCACTGAAAATAAACTAGACTAAAAATGATTAAATACGTGTTTTCTATTTTTTCGAAATTTCCCGACGTTTAAAAAAAAAGTAGGTGGAGCATATAACTCTGGTCACCCTATATAGTGCAATACAATTCTCTTAAGATTCTCGCCTAAACGCAATTTGGTTGAAAGATCTATTGATACTCTATCTGCTGTCCTGAGATAAGGTAATAAAGCTCCAGAATTAGCTGTCTCTAGTAGCAATAAGCCAACTGTACCCATGACATAGTTTTACTTAATTATCTGCATATATAAATGGGACAAACGGAACAACAAACTATTGTAGAAGGGAAAATATTGTAGCTGATGTCATATAACACTAAAAATATTTACATAACGAATAGTAGCAAAATTGCAATCAAAGCAACCACATATTGCTCTACTCCTTGATCTTTCTATATTTTTATGAATATTTCATTTCAATTCAAAAAATAAATTAAAAAAAAATAAATAAAAGGAAATTCTTTTATAAATACATATAATTATTTAATTATTGGGTAGAATATTAATCAATTAAAACTTTCAAAGTTACCCCTAGATAGATTAATTTTTTAAAAGGAGGTAGCTTTATTTAATTAACTGTGTTGGTTAACTATATTAGAAAAATTATATACCATCCTTTCATTTTTTTTAAAAAAAGAAGAAATAAAAAAAAAATAAAGTTAAATTAAAACTTAATTATATTCTAGTTCATTAGCCAGTATGGTGTAATATGATACCATAAATTTAGATATATATTAATTATTTTATTAAATGAACATTCAAAATGAAAAAAAAAGAGACCAGAAGGCTTTGATCTAAAGACAACGCATGTTTCCTAAAAATGACCCGCCCTCAACTATTGAGGAGATGTCGGAATGTATATTGATGTAGTGTGAGCCATCAATGTAACCAATTTTTCAGGACCTCCCTAGTATTTCTCAGGTGTGTTCATACATAATCATTAAAGTATAATGTTTATACATTCAATGCGATCTCGTTTACATCTAATAATAGGTCCAAATAATAACTACCATCAATTGGGTTACACCTTTAATTAAATGAAGCCACCACCTAAATGTTGTCTCTTAATTAATGAATATCGGCTTCGCTACCATACTTTTAATATATATTTAAAAAAGAAGAAAAATTAAAAGCTAATATTAGACACCACATGACTTCCTAATGTTAAACTCAAAAGGAAATCGTTTCGTTTCTTACATTTCGTTTACAAATATTTGTTTGTTTTCTTATTAAGCGGTACACAATCCTTTTTAGGATTATCATATAACTGAATAAAACAATTCACTCAATCTGGTGCTAATGTTAAACTCAAAAGGAAATCGTTTCCTTTCTTACATTTCGTTTACAAATATTTGTTTGTTTTCTTATTAAAGCGGTACACAATCCTTTTTAGGATTATCATACAACTGAAACTCAATTCATAAACAATTCACTGAAACAATCATAAAACAATTCACTCAATCTGGTGCTTTATGGATCTTAGGGAATTAAACCGATTAATTACTTCAGTAATTCAAACACGTCTCCAGAAAAGAAGGAAGCAGAAATCACTTAGCGATGCCTCTCGATGAAAAGGCAGACCCTGCTTTCAGATTTAAAAGGAGTCTCTTCACATGCTAGGGCACTAAATTTTTCCGGCTTCATTTCCAATTGGTTTTTGAAATGTTTTAGATGAATAACAGAGCTTTATTCCTTTAAGGATAATCTTCTGATAAGACTGCCAGATCACAAAAGAATCACAGGTAATAAGGAGGTTGATAGGATGGTAAAATAACCAGCCTCAACGCACTCTGATTGGTCCTAAACCTGCTATCGGCATGACATTGGTTCCAGGTTCTAGTTTTACAGCAGCCATCTTTTTGAGTGAGTTCAGCGAATTGTTGGCAAACCATTACTTGATTGGGAATATAAACTGCTGATTTTCTCCTACTCTTTAGGAGTAGGACCGGGATTGATCATTTACCAAACAGGTTGTGATTTGTGGAAACATTTCTTCTGATAAAGGCTTTTGGCCAATCTCTTTGGACAATCTCATGTGATAGATACAATGGAGTAAAAAAGCACTGTCGGATTGCTTTATTGTGAAAGATTATCGCGGTTACTTTAATTCATAGAAGTTTAAATTTATTCAATAAAACATCTCGGATAATAATGTGGTTATAGACAAATTTTTGTTTCTAGATTTTATCAAAATTTATTCAAAGTGGAAGCCTCTTACTGCTATTTCATTTTTCATCTTGCTTTCATTAAAGTTTTAATGCATTCTCGAGTTTAGATGATGAATTTTACAAATTAAATTACAATCCTGAAAGAGATTAGTTTAAGTATACCTTATTTTGACCACAACTTAGCTAAGGCATAAGAAGTGCCTCCGTATTTGGGAAAGTCTCAATACAGTCAAACAAAGGAGGAATAGGGAGAGGGACGCTGAGGAGTGTCTCCAAGCCAAAAGATTCATGAAATGTAGGACAAGAAAGAAGAGTGATCTTGTAGTATCTTCTCTTTAAGCAGGATACAATTGAATATCCTGGTAGGTGTATTGAGTGGATACGCTTGGGTAGCCGCAGAAGATAGGGAGAATGTCTAGCCCTTTGTGACAGAATTTTGAGGATGGACTAAAGAACCGTGTATCACTATCTAGGTCAGTGACCCCGCTTTACCAATACTAGGTTTCGCATCTTTGTGAAGGCCAGCACTCTCAAGAGAATGCTTGGGAGAATTGGAGAAAAAGGATATTCCAGTCACACCGGTAGATTGCTGTGGGCGGCTCTTAAGGTGTAACTTTTTTTCTTCTTCTTTTTTTGAGGGAGGATAAGAGCCATATTGGCTTAAATCCCGCGCCTTCGGGCACCCCATTGATAATATTAATAATCTTTCATGAATCCTTGAATTGGTTTAGCTTTGCTAAACTTTTTCGCACTTATATAAAAATTAGAAATGAACTTTTGTGACTTTTTTTTTTTAAAAAAAAACTGCTTCAAATGCGTTATTTATCTATTCAGTCAGTGGAAAAGCCATTTTTTTTTTTTTTTTTTTTTTTACTTTTTTTAAATTAAAAATGAGCAGAAAGAAAGCGATGAAATATCATTCAGCGCCTATTCTATTTGTAATAACAACTACAGAAACCTCGTTTCCACCTTTCAGTATTAGTATTGGATTACCATGTTCCAAACACGATGCTTTCTCCATTGAATACCTTGAATTTTTTTGTTTTTTTTACTTCAATTAAGTCTGGGCTTGCCGCGCATCCTGCTTTCAAGAGCGGATTTAAGCCCAAAACTTCCATCGTATAAAATTGTTAGAGTATCCATCGTACGAACCAGTTCGGCAGTCTCCTCCGACCCACTTCCCATTTATTGTCTTATGCTTTCATGCCATGAAACATTGATGTTCGCATAATACTTCCACCTATTGTGTGAGAATCTCTTCCCTCTGGCTTGCCCATTCTCCTCGGCATTTTTTTTTTTTTAATAATAACGCTTCTTACCCTTAGTGATTTCGGAATTCTACGATGGCATTATGGCTACTAAAAAGGAAACAAAGTTGTTCGAATTTGATCTAGATCCTATTGGGATTCTACACTCTCATTACGGATACAATGGAGTTTATATACACTGTGGTGATCAAGGGATAGTGTGCAAACTACAGCGATTATTTGGGACAATGTCCTTGAGAAATTTGAAGATTACTTTCTAGATTCATATTTAATCCAGGCTGCTTTTCCAAAGATGAGGGCCATAATACTGCCCGTTTACTAGGGAAGAGATTAGATCTGTGGTAGCGCGCTGGACTAGCAATGCGGCGTTCCCGGATTTAGGTCCAGTTGCTGCCCTTAGATTTTTTCCTTCCTAGAGCCTCTTACAGCTCACTGTCCGGTGATGGACAGTTTTTCTGTCATGAGAGAACACTGTCCGGAGGCTGAGAAGGAACACTGCCCCTCCCCACAGGCAATAAATAATACTGCCGTTCACTTAAAATAACACTGCCCTTATAACCTAAAAAATAAATTTTGTCTTGTCTTCGAAAAAATGAGCTAACCTTCGATATCAAATTCGGCACAACAGATGAAACAAATATATGCAGATATAAAATTAATGAAGTCCTGGAATGGGGGATCAAACCCAAACAGCAATAAAGATAAGCAAAGGCACTAGTATTTAGCGCATAAATGATCTAACTTGAGATATTTCAAGATATTGGGATGGAATTATTACTATCAGGAAGGTAGAAGTTTTTTTTTTATTTTAATAGGAGAAATAATGCCATCTTGGTTCTTAATTCCGAAGATTTCCACTGAAGTGAACACTTCAGTTCTACTTAGGACAAGATTCAATAGTCTTCTTTTGCCTCTGTACATTATACTAAATCAACGCACAGTTTCATTAACTGGAATTGCAGAATAGAAGAATCAGCTACTACAAATACTGGAAAGTCTGTGCTTTTTGGTTATTCATATAATATAAACTCTAAACTCTTGCAGATCATTATGCAAAACAGTCTGCATCTTCATCAATAGTGTTAATTTCACAAAATAGACGTTACTAACCTAAACTACAGCTCTTATAAGCTGCTTTAATTCTTGAATAAAATAACTGTTAGGTATATTATATTGTAGGTATAAGCAGAGATGGTGTTAGTAAATATTATGCCATTATACTTAGTTAACAAGGTGTTATTTTTATAAACTGTACTTTTGATAGACATCTCTGGGGGACGGTTTTATCCTATAACTTGTAAAAAGAGATATACACTTGGTGCTATTAAAATGAAAAACAAGATAATATTTCACCCATGAAACTGGTACTAATCTTATAGGTACCACAACTAGATTATTATCGAATATTATTATCTACCAAACATGTATGTTATATATCTAAAATGTAATCATAAAATTGTATATTTTAAGTCTATTATATGTTCTCATTAGCGTGTCATTAATAGCGTGACAAGATTTTATACAAAATAGTATATATTAAATAGAATTTACACTAATTTATAAAAATAAATTTAAATACCCGTTCAAACAAATTATAAATAAAGTGTTTTATATTTTGTTAAATAACACCATTGTTGTTTTGTTATATATTTTATTTTATTTTCATTTATAATTTTATTTATTATATTTTCTCACTATTAAATAACTTTTTATTTGTTAAATGATATATTTATTTTCAGAAGTTAAAGAAAGAAATTGTATCTCAAAAAGTTTTTAAACTGCTGCATGGTTTTGAAACGAAGATTTCTTTTTTTAATTTGCATCATGTGCCCAGGAATTGTTTTCTATCCAAGAAGGTAAGAAAAAACACAACTACCTCTCTTTTATTATTGTGAGTTATTATGTCGGGTAAAAATTAGTTGTTCTTACTTTTTTTCTTTTTTTTAATTTAAGGCGCGTCAACATCTATGGTCATTGGCGCCCGGAGCCTTCTCAGTGCTGGACAGCGGGCTGTAGAGGCTCCTAGGAAGAAAAATCTAAGGGTAGTACAACTGGACTCGAACCCGGGTCCTCCGCGTGGGAGTCCTGTACGCTAACCACTTAGCTATTCCCTTCCCTGGTAATTGTTCTTATTACGAACATATAAAAACGTTAGGGACTGTCAAAGATGAGAGTTGATGAATTAATTTGGATTGGAATGACCAGAGAGGAGAGATAGTGCAATTTCTTTTAAAGTGAGATGTTGTTATTAAGCCCTTGATGAATGTTATGTTGAACGGTATGTTATGAATGGTTCTATTAGGCCGGGTTTCCACCAAAGCGACAAAACATGAAACACAAACAAAACATGTTTTTCTCAACAAATGCAGCAATGTTTTGTAAAAAATGAACTGATCTGAAAACATTTTTGTCGCAGGATTGTGTTTTTAGTAAACAAAACACTTTCCAAACTCGTGTCGGTACATCAAAGGAAAACAAGTTTGTCCATATTTTTTAGTCGATTTGGTTGGAACACGTGAATCAAATTTTTATCAACTTTTAATGTGTGTTTGGACTAAAGTGCAGGTTTTTTTGGAAAACATTTTTAGCTTTCATTTATTTCCTAAATAAAAATATTTCGTTTGATAAGTGAAATAAAATAGTAATTATCAAGTGCATGCAACACTTAAAGTAAGTACCGCTTTTATATTTATATTATAAACCATTATATAGATTTACCAAAACTGTAGGTTTAATTCACTTTTAAGACCATGAATTCCAAAAAGCAGTGGACTAAAGATGAGTGCAGCATACTAACTTGTGGGACTCAAAAAGTATGGACTATAAGAATAAAAATAAAAGACAAGATACTTTAAAGGAAATTGGTGATACTTTTGAAACTACCACGGATGAAATCGAACGAAAAATCAAAAACTTGATCAGTCAGTACAAGAGAGAAAGAAGGAAGTATAAAAGCATGAAGAAGTCTGGCGCTGCACAATTGTATATTTCAAAATGGTTTGCATATGATGCCATGAGTTTTTTGCATGACAAGAATAAACCGATTAAAGGAAGGCAATGTGGTTTAAATTTGGATTCGGAGGTAAGGTTTTGATCAGAAATATTGACATGTTCAAAAACAAATATATTTTTATTTATTAGTATTAAATTTTTTTTTATTTATTTATATAACAATCACTGATAATCATCTTGCCATGGTACTTGTCCCATTTGCGTTTTGAATATTCGCTGAATTCATTTCGTATTTCAATCTGGTATGATTCGTGATATAGAAGAATTTGAAATTTTGAACAAATATTTTAATGACTGAAAACTGTCCCCAGAGGCTAAGTATCTCAGAGTTACTGCCAAGCGATCCTTCACAGAAATTGAGTCCCTGTAATTTGTATTTTTCTTGGCGATTTTAGCTCCCAGCAAATTAATTAACAATTCAAAATCAGTACTTGTCATTCTAGTAAAATTGTTGAAAGAGGATCTCAATTCTCCATTGAAGCCAATATCATCAGTGTTTAAATCATCCAATAATTCTTCTGTGTCGTAATTAATTCTCCTTTTCAATAGACTACTGACCCACAATATCTCGGTTTTTTTCTCTCTGGGCCATTAATTAAAAATGAGCCACAGCTCAGTATAAAAAACTCGTCTTCGTCAGAGGACATTCTCGCGGGACAAAACAAAATGGGAAAAAGAGAACAAGCTCCAGCAACAAAATTTTTAGAAAACAGAACTGTTTTTTTAAACTGTCCGTTTGGTGGAAACCCGGCCTTAGAGACCTAGTATGGAGCGTTCGTTCTACTGTGTAGAATTTTGGATTTAGAAGTATTGAAGGCGGCAGATATTAAAATGCTTGGTTGACCCCTCCCTACCATATTTCTAGCCCTTAAGTCCGTATGGGTTTCAGAAGTGCGAATTGAATTCAATGCAAAGTAGTATAAAAACTGCACATTCTGTCGGCTAGATTTCTCTGTTCAATCATTATTATATTTGTATTAAGTTCTCATCTCTGTTTGTCTACACATTTCTGGAAAATTATTTGTATTATATCTGCATTTCTTTAACGATTGGACTCGTGATCTTTGTTGCAAATATTCAGGATTCGGTCCCCGTGAAGGCAAAGATAGTGTTGATCGAGCATCATGAGAAAAGTAGGGAACTACAACCATTAGCAAACCTTAGTAGGTAAGGCTAGAACTAAGGCAGTGATGGGAACCGCTCCATGCTTGTCCCAGCCCCCCAAAATATACAAAACCCTTGGCTCTTCACGAGCTTAAGAGACTAAGTAGTTTTTTTTCTTTTCTGCACTTCATAAGGGCATATAATTTTTTTTTTAAACAATTATATATTATGTAATTGCTGCAATAATTCCTTTTAAGTTCTCTAAAGAAATAAATAATAAACAAGTTCATAAACGACTCTATACGAATTTATTTTTCTCATTTATTGTGTAATCTCTTTTTCTATGTATTATTTATTCATTTTTATTTCTAAATACTTTTGTCACTTTTAAATTTGTATAATCTATATTATTATTATTCCAAAAGCATATAATCTTTGAATAAATTTTAGATGTATCGTTGTATAAAATATGCAACTAACTATACGTTTAGATTGTATTTTTATGATGTACTAGTATAAACATAAAATACATTTGATCCCGTTGTGTAGCATATTTGTTTTGTTCTTTTGAGTAAATAATATTATATTTAACAGTTAGAGTGTTCCATGTACATTAGATATTAAAATATGCGTATCGCGTATCAGGGGTACATAGTGCGCTAAATAAATGAAAAATATTTATCTTAAACATACAAAAGACTACATTATGGCAACTTTAGTGTATTCGTTCGTTTTAAGTTTTAGGTGAACTTGATATAAAATAAAATAAAAATAAAGTAAAAAAATATATAAACCAGAGTTAAACCGGACTGTTGGTTGGACTGTGTGTTTTGTGTGAAATTTGTGTATTTAGATCGGTAAGAGATAATCTGGTGAAATCATTCCGTGAATATCTGATAACATTCGTTTTAAAGACATTTATATAAATTGTCAATTGGATATATGTATCTCTTCGTTGGTGTGCGCACACCACTAAGAAATAGCCAAAAAGTCGGGGGGAAAAAAATCCATCCTAAGAAGCACTATTTATTTTTATTTATTTATTTGCCATCGAGGTCTCCCCTCCCCCCCCCCCATAAAGGAATAAAGGTAAAATAATATAAATATACAATAATACACAGGGGGTTCAAATAAAATAGTATATTATTATATTGAATCCGGGTGCCTAATGGCTTGGGACCTAAGCCTGCATGGCTTTTATCCCCCCGTTTCCCCCCAACTCATCCCCCTAATTAATCTCCCCCGGTAGTCTACCGGCCAATCTGCAATATCCCAAGATATTCTTCAACTCCGACTCACCCAGGCAATCCCGCGATAGTGGTGCCCTCCCGAATACACGAAACCTAGTACCAGCGAAACGGGGACACTGACATAAGTAGTGGTACACATTTCCCTGACTCCATCATCACAGTTCTGACAAATGGGAGTAGACGTCCTCCCTATATTATGCAAGTGACTAGACAGACACCCAAGTGTGTCCAGTCACTACACCCACCAAGGTCTTGAGACCTGCCCTGCTAAGGGACAGGAGGTAATCCGAAACCCCCTGCCTAATTTCTTTTATAAATCTTTTAGCCTAGAGGCACCCCTGCGTGTCCTCCTAGCGTTTCTCCAAGACTCTCGTCTCCCAAAATCTAATCTGTTTATCACAGAACCTCTTAGTGACGGTAAGGGCTGGCTTGGGACCATAAAAAGGTAAAGAGGATCCCTCCCTAGCCAGCCGATCCGCTCTCTCATTGCCCTCTATTCCCGTATGTCCTGATACCCAATAGAGTCACACCTTACCCCTCCTAGCAAAGGCGTTAAGCCTTCTCCTTAACGTAGCATAAAAATATCCAATAATAATAATAATATAAGTGTTACAAAAATGATCTTAATTTAATGCAAAATAATGTATAAGTATAAAAGATTGTAGGTAGAATTTTGCAACACATCTGGGAAAAAAAAAAACTGAAACACTTCAGATTGTCATGAATATTCAGGGTTCGGTCCCGCTGAGGACAAAGCATCATGAGAAAAGTAGCAAACTACAGCCATTAGCAAACCTTGGTAGCTAAGGCCAGAACTAAACAGTGATTTGAACAGCGGCATGCTTGTCCCAGCCCCCCAAAATAAACGAAACCGTTGGCCCTTCACGAGTTTAAGAGACTAAGTTTTTTTTATCTTTTCTGCACTTTTAGACCGTTAGACAGTTAGACGGTTCCATGATATTGAAATATAGGGTGATCAGGGATAATAAAATAGAGAGTTTACAGGGTGATCTACAATGAATACATTGGAAACTTGTTGGAGAAGTCATATTTTGTAAAAAATGTTATATGAACACAGGTCCTATATCGATCAATCATTAAAGAACAACAACAATTCCAAGTTAGCATTTATTAATTATTTATCAATGAAAAACAAAACAAAACCGTCGGAAATTATTATTTATGAACAAAAAAATTTTTGAACGAAAATGGTTAAAAAACAGGGCAAATCAATAAAAATGAAAAAATCTTCTTCAATATTTTTTACAAAATGGACATCATTTTTGATGGATACAAATAATAAGTGTTATAGCTTTACCGAAAAATTTAAATAATGTTTGCCTGCAAATCTAATTTGAAAAATAAAACGTTTTAAGTAATAATAACAGTTCTAAATTTGAATTGAGACAGGCTTCACAGACAGTTAAAAGTGTATAGGAGGGACAGTCCCTACTTAAAGGGCTATTCGAAATTAGACAACTTTTCAAGATCAGAGATTTATAAAGATATTGCTGGTAAGAAGACAAAACTTATAGGTTTATAGTGTTTTTAAATGTTATTTGGATCAGAAATGCACAGAATGTTCTCATCATTTATCTCGGCCTTTTGGCCAAGATCAAAGTGTAGTATCTAAGAAGCGACTAATAACATAGAATGTTTAAATTATTGTCGCCTTTGTGCCAAAAATAAAATAACTACTGCCCTTTCTTAGTAAAAATATTTCTTTACACTCACATAACTTTAACTTACTGTAGTTAATACAATTATAACGATTGATAACTATTCTATTGTGGCTGGCAACACTGCCATCCAGTTCGCGCGTTGTCACACCCTTGTTACCTTCTAGTTGTTATATTCTCCTACTTGTGCAAGTATACGTGAACTTTCTTTATTTATCACTCAAGTGCTGTGCATATTTATACAACCTGTTTTCACTTGTACAATTTATTATCTTTCTAATAAGGGTGAATCAGTGGAGTTAAGGTGACTAACTTTATTTCATCATCACCCCATCAGTATTTTTACATTTCAAAGCACCTCCACATTGGTGAACACACCACATTGGTGAAACCGACGTGATGAAGACAGAAGAGAAAAACGATTCACCATCAAACGCCGAACAACAACCAATCAAGGCGGAGTTAGCCCATATTTCGGTAAAAATTCCTCCTCTCTAGAGAAAAACAGTGAAGGCATGGTTTATGAGAATAGAGGCACAATTTATTACAGCTGGCATCACCTCTGAGGTAACAAAATTAATTATGTTCTAGGTTCCTTAAAAGCCGACATCGCCGAAGTAATTTCAGATTTTCTGTGCAAACCTCTTTCAAATACTCCTTTTACAGATTTAAAAAACAGATTAATATCAGAGTTTGAAGGATCCGAAGGACGTAAAGTTAACAAATTATTAACAGAAATCGAACTGGGTGATAGAAAGTCATCTCAATTACTTAGAGAAATGAGAACCCTTGCTGGTTCACTAGTCAACGATGAGTTCTTACGAACTATTTTTATTCAACGTCTCCCCATAACAGTGCGTACTATTTTGGCTTCATGTAACGACACGTTAGATAGCCTAGCCGTAATGGTAGATAAGATAATCGAAGTGTCAATACCCGATCCTAACATATACGCAGCGCAGGAGAAAACACTTCTTGAAACAAATAACGACAGAATATCTAAATTGGAAAATCAGATTGCACAATTAACTGCGTCAATTAACAGATTAGAGGCAAACACAAGATACAGATCCAGGTCTAAAACTCCTCCACATTGTTCGGAGAGTACAATCTGTTGGTATCACCGGAAGTTTGGGAAAAAAGCAAATAAATGCACGACCCCCTGTGACTATTTAATCGCTCAAAATTCAACTACTAGCAACCAGGTAAACTCCCGTGCTCCCCGTTGACGGCGGCAAACGATGGGAGCCCTAAATTTAGCCGCCTCTTTGTTCATGACCGCACATCGCGAATAAAATTTCTTATTGATACAGGTGCAGATATATCTGTATTGCCTCCCACATTGCGCGACAAAGTAAAACAGTGCGTAAGGAAGTTATATGCCGCAAACGGTTCAATAATAAATACCTACGGCGAAAACATATTACACCTCGACTTGGGGCTCAGAAGAAAATTTGTCTGGAATTTTAATGTCGCTGATGTAAGCACACCTATAATTGGGGCAGATTTGATAAAGAATTTCGGACTCATGATTGATCTAGCTCGACGCAGATTATTCGATGATGCAACTGGTCTCTCTACCACATGTGCGATACAACAGGTAAAACATATCGACTCTCTACACACAATGCCGTCTAATCAAAAATATGCCCACATTTTAAAGAATTTCCCTCGTACGTTTACCATTCGGATTACGAAATGCGGCTCAATCATTTCAACGCTTTTTAGACAACATTTTACGTGAATTTGACTTCGTCTACGCATACATAGATGATATTCTCGTTGCCTCCACCAATGAAGAAGAACATAGCACACATTTAAAACTGCTCTTCTCTCAACTAGATAAATTCAACATCAACATAAATTTGAACAAATGTCTGTTTGTAGTACCTGAAATTCCATTCCTAGGTTACCTCATTTCAGAAGATGGTATACATCCACTTCAGGAAAGAGTTCGAACAATTTTAGATTTCCCGATACCACGCACCATACAAGAACTACGCAGATTCTTAGGCCTCATTAATTTTTATCGTAGGGCTATACCTAAACGAAATTCAAAGCAGCCTTACAGATCTCATTAAAGGTGCTAAAAAGAACGATAAACGAACAATAGAATGGAACGAAACCCAGACCGAAGCCTTTAATAAACTCAAAATGGCACTTGCTAATTCAACATTATTACATCATCCCATTGCAGATGCGCCATTGACTTTAATGGTGGACGCATCTGACTACGCTATAGGCGCTTCCCTTCACCAAATTAAGGAAGGCAAACTAGAACCTCTTGCATTCTTTTCAAAGAAATTGGACGTAACACAACAGAAATACTCAGCTTACTATCGCGAATTGTTAGCAGCCTATTCCGCTGTCAAACATTTTCGATATATGCTGGAAGGACGCGACTTCCCTATTTACACTGATCACAAGCCTTTAATATATGTCTTTCAGAAGAAACCAGAAAAGGCCTCACCAAGGCAACTGCGGCAGACAACTTTCATTACCCAGTTCACAACAGACATCCGATACACCAAAGGTCGAGAGAACATAGCCGCTGACGTTTGTTCCCGCATCGCCTCTATCACATTACCTTTGACATTTTCAACGGAAGAGATTGCCAAGGCACAAAGTACAGATGACGAACTAACAAGTCTCAGAAACTCTCCTACGTGCCCATTAGAATTCAAAAGCATCCCTCTGACGGATGGCAATCATCTAATCTGCAACTCTTCCACAGAAAACCTACGACCATATATACCGCAGCCATATAGATTTGCGATTTTTAATTCCCTTCATAACTTAGCACTCCTTAACAGGAGTGAAGGATCTATCGATCTGATACGCCAACGCTTCATATGGCCATCACTCAAAAACGATGTCCGCTTATGGGCAACTTCTTGCATACCTTGCCAACGCTCAAAAACCTGGCGACACACAACAACAACCATCGGCCAATAACCGCCTATCGCAGCCAGATTTTCTCACATACACATCGATATAGTAGGACCACTGCCACCAGCAAGAGGATTCCGCTACCTAGTGACAATCATTGATCGATTTACACGCTGGCCAGAAGCCATTCCAATTAATGACATCTCAGCTGAAGCAGTAGCAGAAGCTATTTTGTTCGCTTGGATTTCTCGCTTCGGACTTCCACAATATATAACTACTGATCGAGGACGTCAGTTCGAATGCCAATTATTCAAATCCCTCACTGAAAGTTTCGGCATTCATCACATTAAAACAACAGCATACCATCCAGCTGCAAATGGCAAGACAGAACGCTGGCATCGTCAGTTGAAGTCCGCTCTCAGAGCACAACTTACTGAAGACTGGATTTCTCGATTCCCGCTTGTCCTACTAGGTCTCAGGTCTTACATCATTCCTGAATCAGATGTCACTGCAGCAGAAATGAGCTATGGAAGTTCTATTAAAATCCCAGCCGATATGTTCGAAAACACACAACCAACTACTAATATTGTAACGTTTGTGCAACAGTTAAAAGAATACATGTCAACATTAAAACCAATACCAGCGCAACAGCACGCCGACAAAAAACCATTTATTCATTCGCACCTCAAGGATTCCACATATGTTTTCAATAAGTTTCCACTAACTAAGGAGTAAGAGACATTAAAAATGTCTGAATTTGTTTGAAATTGTTCGTATATCCGCTGAAGAATCATAAGCAATTAATTATTCGCGTTACTACAAAAAAAAAATTAGTTTCAGAGTATAAACCAGAAACTGAATTTTTTATGAATAGTCAGTCGGCAAGCTTAATGAAAATAGAAGATAACAAAGTAAGCGAAATTCGGTTATATGTATAACGATTTGTTGTGGTGCTAGATGATGCTAATGAATGGAGATTATATTGGAAGTGATTCATAATTTTAGACTATATATATTTCATAAAATTTATTTTTATATAATACTTTAAAATATCTGTATTGTTAAAACATTAAAAACAATTTTATGTTTTATCTGTACGTAGAGTTCATTTTTTTTTTTTAAGAATTTACAACGAAACAATAGTTATTTGAGGAATGACTATAAGATAAATACCAATTATGGAAAAGAATGAGAGAAAATTTTCGAATGAGGGATGGAAGTGGTGATGATAGTACAAGAAAGAATAGAAAGGTGTATGGCGGTAAATCTCTTTGTTCCAGACATCATACTGACAGCTGGAGATGGTTATCAAACAGGAGACAGAGTAAGAGGGAATGCTTATTGACGTCCTCTAGCGCTAACTCATCTAAACACATTTTTAACCCTCTCCCCATGGGTTTTTTTTACAATCTAATATATTAGAAATATTACAGTTATTATTCTTCATAATGTTCTAACATTAATTATTAGATAGCTTCTTTTGTAGAGATTGAAACTTTAACTGACGCCATAGCTAATCAATATTAAATATTTTTTTCTTTAATTCCAAAAATAAATCTTCAAACTATGTATTTTTAGGGAGTTTATACCCAAAAATTCTGGGACTAAAGAAAATGATATCTAAAATGATCAAAACTTTAAAATTATATCTTTCATCAATCCACATCGTAAGAGGTGAACACAAAGTTTCAAAACAGTTAATTTAATAAAATGCCCTTTGTCCAACCTACGCTACTCTCAATAATAATATTGATACCGGCAAGAATTTTTTTTTCTTCCTGTCTGCCTGCATTTTTGTGCTTTTAGTCAGCGTGAAATTCATAATCCTCAGTGGCGCGACGATCTATTTAAATCATCTGGAAATTGTGCCATCAGACACCTCTGTCCAGCGCTACTGCTTTCTATGCTCCAAATATTCAAGATGGACCACTAAAAATAAAACCACTGTCTCCATCAACTGTTTATTTCTCTTATTACTATAGGAGAAAGTATTGCATTCGGTCAGATATTAGAAATTGAGTTTTCACTGAAATATGTGTTTTGCGGGCCTGTCTCTTGTTTGTGCGTGTGTATGTGTGTTTGTGAGTGACACAGTGATCAGCAAAAATCAAAAACAGCAAATTGCACAACATTCAAACATGACATTCCAATGCTACCGGGGAACACAGTATTATTATTATTATTATTATTATTAATGAGGTAGGGAAGGGAATAGCTAAGTGTAGCGGTTGGACTTCCACGCGGGTCGGTTCCGAGTCCAGCTGTGTTACCCTTGGATTTTTTCTTCCTAGGAGCCTCTACAGCTTACTGACCGGTGATGGACATTCTTCCCGTATACCCTTTTTCCTCCTGGTACTTCAGGGGACCTCTCTAGACCATACCTACCCGTTCGGGTTTACCAGTCCCCCGTTGCTAGCAATGGGATCGTTTAACAAGAAGGGGATGTCACCACCATGGAAGGACTTTTAGTGCAATGCCCGATCATAGCAGAAGTGCCGGAGGCGCTCCCCCACTTTCCCAATAAGGGCAGGTTGAGATACGCTACCCACAACGTGGTCATACTCGACTACCAGAAGCTAGAGAAGGCACTCTCTAGCAGGCTCTGCTGAACGGCGCACACCCAGCAAATGCGCTTCCAGCTGCGGGCTGGCTCCGGGGTTAATTTATATTGCGAATCTCCTCTCGTTCAACTCATCACCTCGGGCATTGGAGTTATTGGTTAAACCACGGCCACTACGAATCCTACCTCAATTGCTGGCTCGGAAAGGAGCTTGCGCCCGTAGTTCAGTATTTCAACTCTAACGAGCTAGCGTGACTGATCGTACGCCCGATGGATCTAATGCCCATCTACTGATTCCTGTCCATTGCCTCAAACACAGGGGTTTCAGTAACCCAGGTAACCTGCAGGCAACCCTGCAAGGAGAAAGGATCAGGATTGGTTGGGGGAGGGAATGCCCAACCTGGAGAGCCAGAGGCTGATTGCACCTCGCTGACTGCCACAAGCATACGCCAAAATGTCTCTAGTTGTTGGAGCAAGAGTGACCAACTACATTTTACTTTCCACACAAGGACTCATTCATATCTTATTAGAAGATACGACTTGTCCAATGCAGGGTCTCCCTTTTAGTCGCCTCCTACGACAAGCAGGGCCTACCGTAGGCCTATTCTACCTCGGGACCTACACGAGAACCGGTGATGGACAGTGTTATCTGTAACGAGAGAACACTGTCCGGAGATCGGCAGTGCACAGAGAAGCTACGGGCGACAATGGACCATAGATGTTGACGCGCCATAAATGAGGTCCTGAAGCTGCGGGACCTAAGTGAATATAGCTCTTACCCCCATAACAAAAAAAAAAAAATCATTCCTAAGAAACCTCTCCCAGCAATCTACCTGTCTGGCTACAATATCTTAAGATATCTTTTATCTCTAACACTCCCCCAAACATTGCCTTGAAGGTGTTGCCTTTCGATATGCGGAACCTCATATTAATGAAACAGGGTCACTGGCCTATCTAGTGCCGATCAAGAAGGGTTTTATGTCAGTGTAAGCATTGGATTTACAAATGTGTATGTTCAATTCATAGAAAAAACTAGTTGTAACCATCTTCATTCATGAAACCTGGCAAGAAAAAAAGAAAGACTGTGAACATAAACGGCTGTACAAGAATTATTGGGAATCCTGTGGCTTGTAGCATTGTTCTATAAAGAAGTTTTACGTTTTCAAGTAGCCATTACTTAATGACCCATTACATAAACAACTGCGGGCGAATTCAATTGAATTGGCCACTTCTTATCTTAGCTTTGGTGTCGCAACGTAGTTCTTGACGTTCCTGGCATTTTTTGTTATTTTTTTGTTATTTATCTTACAAGAGTGCATCCGTATGAAGTTAATGGATTTCTGCTTCGGCAAATTGTCCAAAACTATGCAAGTTTATGTTGCTTGAGTAAATATTGAAGTGATTATCATATGAAATAATAGATTTTTTTATTATTTTATAGAGAACATACTATACGGAACTCTCACTTCTTTATTTACAATTCAAAGGGATATAAATAAAGCTTATTATTATCCTTTAAGGACTCTCTTTTTCAGTTCTAGAAGTTAATAAATTTAATTTGATTCATCAAAGAAAACTTCTTTGAACATTAGTTGATATGGAAGAAACGACAAATGTATTATTACATTTCCTAGTAATGCAATGCAAAAAAAAAAAATTGTAGAATGAAGTCTCCGATCTTTTACAATCGTCTAAGAAATACCAGAGAATTTGAAAGCTACCCAACTGAGGAAGAAACATGGTTAAGATAATCCAGTTAAGGTATAAACCATTGGCTACGTACTAAGAAAAAAAAAAAAAAAGAAGAAGCTAAGAAGGTTGACAATAAAAATTGAACAAAGTGTGTGAGGTCATTTTAATCCAGAGCCGAAGACTGACCAACGAACAGAGAAAACTTGCGCGCGTACACATAAAACTTGTAGAGAGGCCACGTGACTAGGGCACGTCATAACAAGAATAAAAATTTGTATGCATACAGTCGTCTCATTCTATTTATATATATATACATATATATATATATATACTCACCCTCCCTCATTTTTGTGTTTTTTAATTTTTTTTTTTTTTTAGTTTCCCATCTACATAAAAAACAACCACAACTCACACATCTACACATACAATACACAGAGCAATACACGGGTATATAACATCCTAACCTCCACCTAATCCTCTCATCTCAGTGTATCAGCGCTATAAATGTTACCCAGCATTTTATTATCTGAAATTTTTATATAGATCTGTTTCCTCACACACCTCCCCCCCCCCTTTTCTCATCACACCAAGATCCCCTATAGACAGACTTGTAGAAGCTGTAGTGGCTTCCTTCTTTAACACACTCCAACATCCTTACTACCGTAAGATTTACTATACAGCCGCAAATTGAATAAATAAGATGACCAAGAATTTATAAATAATCTCTTTTTCTGGAGAAGGAGAAAAACCAACAACTTCGAAGAAGAAACAAATTCCCCCCACCGCCATATTGAATTTATTTACAGTATATTCAAACAGAACAATAGAGTTTTAAAATGCCAAACTGTTCAAATAAAAATATAGGTGTTCTTTTATTTTCTTTTTTTTTTTTTTTTTTTAATAAACAGCGGACATTTTGATTGTAGAAAGTAAAAACTAAACTAGTTTTTATTAAAAGAATATATTATATATTATATACTTTTTTTTTATTATATGTAACTTAATATGTAAAGTTTTGAATATAAAGTATATTAAATGTTTTATTTACGAAATCTAAATACAAATAAATATTATAAATTAAAAAAAAATAAAATAAAAATAAATAAATAAAGGTGGAAATGAAATGTACATAATAAAGAAAGTATTTATGTAACACTAGAAGTTATTATTACCTTTATATTTAGGTAGGAGTATCTCATTTAAATATATATATATATATATAATATGTATGCTCTAAATATAATATTGTGGTATTTATTTAAAATTAGAAATATTTATAGTCTTCCTAAAGGAAATATAAACATAAACCAATTATAAACATTAATCTATAACTAATATATAATATTTTATTTGTAGATATAAATTATACTTCGCAACGCCTTCTTGATTTTTTTTATCTATCTATTCAAGGCATTCAAGAATCCAAAATGATATATATGATGCGATGTTTGTAATGCCATTTTTTGATTGGTTAGCTATTAAAAAACATCCCAATGGCATGCCACTAAAATAAATATGTCATTCCTATTTGTTCTAAATTCAAATAATACCGCATACAATGCAAATAATAGACGTACAAAATAATGGTGAGGTGTACCATAAGAGCAACATGAAGTCATCACATATCTTGTGGTGAATTCCCTCAACATAGGAGTTTTTTGTTTTCTTCTCAATTTCAAAATAAATAATTTTTTTATTTTATTTTTTATTTTTTTTAATGAATGGCTAGTTCTGCTTTTACCTGACAAATAAGTCATTAATAAGGGCAGTGACGTAACTAAAAGGTGCAAGACTCAGCATTGTAGTGGAAACCGCAGTGTCGTTTACAAATTATTTTTTAAAAAATTGTGTACCATATTATTGTTTTGTTTATTGTTTTATTAAGATGCATCAACATCTGAGGTCATCAGCGCACGAAGACTTAGATAGTAGTCTTCTCAGTGTATTGCCAACACGTTAAAGACTACATTGCCCATCACCGGACAATGAGCTGTAGACGCTCCTATCTAGTATATAACGTGGATGTTATGGGAATATTAAAACCAAGTTTTGTCAATTAGAATTGTATGAATTATCTAGATGTGAATGTGGAAGGCAGATTTAGTATTGTTTTCATGTGCTCAGAAATCAGCTGAAAAAACAGTTTGAGGAAGAGAGAGAGAGATTGAGTTTTTGTGAGAAAATTAGTGGAAAGTGTTAGGACAAAAGGAAAGAAGATGAATTAGGGTAAAGTTGTAAAGTATCCGATTAGGTTTAGGAAACTGGGGTGGAACAATATCAGAACCCCCCCCCCCCCATTAGGTTAGGTTAATTCAGGAGAGGATAGATAATGGATATGGAGGATAGATTATAGTTAGGGTAGATTATGTTAGGATAAATTAAAGTGTATGTTGTGAGTTGAGTGCGTATATTATAAGCATGGAAGGAGCATGGAAAGGCAGATTATAAAGTAGGAGGTATTATTGTAGGTTATTTAGATTAATTTGATTCTAACTGATAAGTTAATAAGTTAATGAGTGTAGAAGAGTGGAATGCAAGTATTTATCAAGAGAAAGGGTCTTGGGGATACGGTACGGTTAACTGTCCCCGGCCGGAATTGTGAGAAAGTCCAAGCGGACACTAGGAGTTCGAGGAGAAGCCATAGAGTCTGCTTAGTAGTTCTGGGCCTTTAAGGTTGTGTGGATAACACCACTTCTCAAAATCAAAATGGTACCACGGGAACGTTAGCTGGCCCGGTCTCCGGGCTCATGAGATGAAGAAAAGTTTCGAGGCCGTGACATTGCACTTGTGTGTTCTCTTTCTGGAGGATAGTGTACCCACAAGAGTACATACACCAGTATAACATGCTTAATAACATGTTGGAGCTCCTAGGGCGAGAATCTAAGGGCACCATTGCTGGACTCGAATCCTGTAATTTTACAGTTACAAAATAATGACTAATTTTCTTTAAACTTATAATTCTTCCTAGATGTTGTCTTTAATGTTATTATATCAAAGGACGTATCTAAACTCTTTTTTTTTTTTTTTAAGGAGCGTCAACATCTATGGTCAGTGGCGCCCGGAGCCTTCTCGGTGCACTGCCGGCCTCCGGACAGTGTTCTCTCGTTACAGACAACACTGTCCATCGCCGGACAGTGAGCTGTAGAGCCTCCTAGGAAGAAAAAAATCTAAGGGTAGCACAGCTGGATTCGAACCCAGGACCTCCGCGTAGGAGTCCAGTACGCTAACCACAGAGCTATTTCCTTCCCTGAATCTTAGTAAAACTAAGTATAAACTTAATAAAACCACTTTTTTGGGGAAATCTTTCGCCCCACTATGAACTTTCTTGGAAAAAAAGAAGCTTCAAACAAAATTGATAGACCTCTATATGTACAATTAGTATACCAAATTTAATGAAATCCACCGGTTTTTTTTTTTTTTTTTTTGGAGGAGGAAATTGCAGAAAACTTGAAAAACTTTTCAAGAAAACGCATTTCCAGTCAACCTCCGAAAATTTGGCAACATATTAATTCTAAATTAATATTAATTATAAACATATTAATTCTAATTAATATTATTTAGATGAAAGAATTGCATAAATAAACTAAAACAATAGTTTAGGGGAAAACATAAACCCCCACCACTCTTCCATAAAAAAAACTCTTAAATGAATTTTCCCGGAAAAGTTACAAAAAAAAAAAGTGATAGATATTGATGTCCGTAGACAGTTGCCCGAAGTTTGAAGAAAAATTGTTGGAGCCATTTTTGAGAAAATCGTGAAAAACTGAAAAACCCATTCAATAAAGTGATACTTCCGGTTGAGAAATTTTGAAAGATAAACTTTCTGTCCGGAACCCATGTTGATAGCTAAACGGTATGTTAGGTTTCAAGTTTAAGCGATTTTTCACTTTTGAGCTATGCTATACATACATACATACAAACATACGTACACAACACATGTATCTGCTATTTTATCCGTCGTAGCACGCATATTTACCGGTTCCTGACCGGTTTCGAATTTTCATCCATCGTCAGAGGCAAATTCACCAAGTACGTGTAGAGAGTTCACTTTAACATAATGTTTCTGTTACACTCACACTTGTTAGTTGTATATACAGGGTGACCAGAGTTATATGCTCCACCCACTTTTTTATTAAACGGCGGGAAATTTCGAAAAAATAGAAAACACGTATTTAATCATTTTTTTAGTCTAGTTTATTTTCAGTGATTGGTCCATTTTTTTATACCCCAATATCCCGAGATACAGCATCCAACTTTTTTTTTTCAAATGGAACATTATATTTTTTTTTGCATATTTTTATAGTAATTGAGCCTCTAAAAAAATTAAAAAAAAAAAAATTTAAAATCGGTTAGGTTTTTCAAAAGTTATGGTAATTTAAAATATGAAAAACAAATTTCAGTTTAATGTCAAAATTACCTTATTTTTTCTTTAAAGAAGCTCTTCAAACTGGGCACCATCAACGGATAGGCAAGCCAAAGCTCTGGACTCCCACGCTCTGTTTGTAGCAGCACTTAGGTGGCAAAGTCAACATCTAGGCAGGCTAGAGTTATTCGACGTTCCATATCTTCGACTGAAGCCACGGGATTAAGGTTACTGTACACTTTATTTTTTAGATATCCCCACAAAAAATAGTCCATTGGGGTTAAGTCCGGAGGTCGAGGTGGCCATTGGATCGGACCATGAGTTCCTAACCACTTTTCGTGGAAATTTCTGTCCAGGTAACGTCGAACAACTCTCGCATTATGTGCCGGGCAACCATCTTGTTGAAAATACATATCTAACCGACGTTTTAGAGGAACATCTTCAAGCAAAACTGGCAAAATGTCTCTTAAAAAAGTTAGATACCTTTCACCAGTTAAGTTCCCTCTGTAGAAGTATGGGCCGATTAGTTGGTTTCCTCAAACTCCACACCAAACATTTGTAGAAAAAACAACCTAATGGCGTGTGGCGAAGGTAACTTGTGGATTTTCTTCTGCCCATATTCTAAAGTTCCAACGATTAAGAAGGCCATTGTTGGTAAACTTTGATTCATCAGTCCATAAAATTGTGCATTTTTTGTGGGGATATCTAAAAAATAAATGTACAGTAACCTTAATCCCATGACTTCAGTCGAAGATATGGAACGTCGAATAACTCTAGCCTGCCTAGATGTTGACTTTGCCACCTAAGTGCTGCTACAAACAGAGCGTGGGAGTCCAGAGCTTTGGCTTGCCTATCCGTTGATGGTGCCCAGTTTGAAGAGCTTCTTAAAGAAAAAATAAGGTAATTTTGACATTAAACTGAAATTTGTTTTTCATATTTTAAATTACCATAACTTTTGAAAAACCTAACCGATTTTAAATTTTTTTTTTTTATTTTTTTAGAGGCTCAATTACTATAAAAATATGCAAAAAAAAATATAATGTTCCATTTGAAAAAAAAAAGTTGGATGCTGTATCTCGGGATATTGGGGTATAAAAAAATGGTTCAATCACTGAAAATAAACTAGACTAAAAATGATTAAATACGTGTTTTCTATTTTTTCGAAATTTCCCGCCGTTTAAAAAAAAAGTGGGTGGAGAATATAACTCTGGTCACTCTATATATATATATGGGGAGGTTATAAGCTCATGTTACTATATGTGTGTGTTTAATGAAGTGGAATTCATTATTATGTCAAATTATGATTAGACATTAGAAAATACTGTATAATAAATAGCATGTTTTAAAAAATACTTTATAACTAAATTTTAATAGTGTTGTTAAGTATGCTCAGTGTTTTATCAAGTCATTTTTATTAAGGGAGGGGAGGCAATAAGTATGTCAGGAGTAAACTGTACTAATAAGAATAGATAAAGTTTGATGAAAGAAATTGGGCATGATGTCCTATTAAAAATACCCTAACAAATGCCACCAAATCTCTCTCAAAATAATCTTAATGTAATTTAAAAATAAATTAATATCATTTAAAATCAACATGATAAATAAAATAAAAAAAACGAATACATTTGATTTCCTCTATTATTTATTTGAATATCATCTCTAATTTGCAGTTTGCTGCCAACATTTATGCATATCAATTTACCTACATATATTTTCTTGCATTAACCCTGCTTGTATTTCACATTTATTTATTATTTGTACAAGCTTTTGACTGTCCATAAACTTTGTATTGCCTTTCTTCAAACTTTATCTATTCTTATTAGTACAGTTTATAATATAAATATGCATGCTACGATGGATAATACCAGATGTTATCCAGCATTGCGGACCTATCCTCATATTCAGCACACATATATGTCTGATGGCTTTTTCAAACTCAGGGGATCTCAAAACGTGTATTTCCGGTGAAACATGATATCTAAAATTTGGCACATCGCAATACCTACTTCTTTCTTATAAGAGGATAAGAGAGTAATAATTAAAAGTAGGTCCAATTTATAATTTTTTAAACATGGGGAGACGTTTTGTTTTTGCTTTTACAAATTTCCATCTAAGTTTTAAAATACTTACTACAAAATACGTACTAAACCTGTAATAATTAATGAATACATATTCGTAAGTAGGTGGCATTTTGCTATGTCAGTGTCATGGCACTTCATTGCGTATTTTCGTGTTATTTTATATTTCACATAAAAAATATACTACAACCAGTTAAAGTAATAATATATTAAATAATTAATTTAAAATTCATAATCATTTTTCTTAAAATTAAGTTAATGACATTAAAATAGTAAATAATAATAATAAAAATAATAACATTTTATCCATTCACGATTCACTAAATTAAATAGTTATTATTAGTAATTGTTCTTTAACTTCAATTATTTGTTAATTAATATTTATTCTTTCTAAAAAATACTGTAACTAACAAAACCTTGAACATCATCATCACATGGTGCAGTCCGGGGATTTATATAAAACTTAGAAAAAGAAGTGCTTATTTAAGGGAGCAACCATTTTTTTTTAATATACAGGTTTGACAACATTATTAAATATAATAGTGAATGAGTTAACCAATTATCTCTTTGCGATACTCAATTACCTATCCAGTAAACTGTTTTCAACCTGTTCGCCGATTGCTAATCTGTATTTTTTTTTTTTTTTTTTTAATTTATTTTATACTTTTATTAATTGGATTAGCGAAATAAAATCAACTTTATTTAAAAAAAATAAAATAAAATTTTTACCAACGCTATAAAAACTTTATACTTACTTTTACTACCAGATGTCTCCTCTTCTTGCTTGAAGAGTTCAAGACTCATTGCAATCCAGCTTTTCTTAGGGAGAATATCCACTTAAGGTAGAGGTTTTTTCGATTTCTTATATACTTTTATTTAAACGTATAGAAATTTTTAATATGGCTCAATCATTCAATTTTTGAAGATATCTATTATAATCTAATCAAGAAACTCGGGGCCTCCAAAAGGAAGTTCAGCATTTAGACCTCAGCTGGTCCCATTGTGCACGCTAAAAGACGCCTCACAATGTATCATTAAAAAACGCCAGGGCTGAGGCGAGTGAAATTCTGATCCCGCCTTCCACTCCAAATTTCAGGAATCGTCTGCGAGCATAGTGTACACACTCTCAAAGAACGTGAAACGGTGTTTCATCCTTTTATCCATATTTCTTGAAAGGTGGGTCCGCAGAGAGACCCATATTATGCAGATGTTTCCCTAAAAGACAATGCCCTGTAACTAGGGCAGTAATTCTCCTTAGCTCCACTTTCGTTCTACCGAGGAGATAGTTTGTTCGAGTCTTTAAGGAGCCCTCCAGGAAAATCTTAGAGTGCCTCAGACCCGCAATATTTTTCCAATACAATGTATGTTTGCATGTTAACATATTTTTTAAATGGCCCCACAGGTAGTTCTGTACGAGATGCTGTAGACCAATGGGCGTTCGTGAGGCGCCCTCCTTCCCCAGTCTGTCGGTCTCTTCGTTACCTTGAATGCCTTTATGTCCCGGCACCTAAAATCTACTATAATGTCATTTGAAGGATTATTTCATTAAATTTGGATTCTTTTGTTAAAAAGAAAGATCGGGGTAATTAACCACAAATATTTGGACGTTTACGAAATAGGATGTCGATTGGTTAATGAATTATTCAAAATTCCCAAACAATCAATTTCTGCCATTGAATATCTTGTACTAACTTGAATTTATTAATAAAAATTCTCTTGAATAAACCCGTCTTCCCATGTGTAGGCAGCAACTTCCTAGCACAGACTGAACGATGTTTTCCATTCAAGCGGAATACTTGGATACAAGCAACATACTTTGTTATCATGCCGCCTACATGCGGGAGATGTTGCCATGTTGCGCCAACATTTGAAAAGTCGTTCGGAAACATGATGATGTTACCAGCGTTTATCGCTTGGTCTGTACATCATAGCTTTAGGCTAGTTAAAGCGGCCGAGAAAGTAGGGCTACTCGTAAACGAAAATAAGACCAAATATTTCCAAATTAGAGCACCTTCTGCTCTGAACGAGAAAATAACAATTGGCCGGTATAATATAGAAATGTATGAAAACTAAACGGTTGCCTATTAAATAATTCCAAAATCTATTAATATTTTCTGCATTTTTTTTTTTTGGTAAAGCCAAAATTTACAAAATGTCCAGCTAATCCATTATTCTAAATTTTAAAATAAAAATAACGAATGAAAATAAACAAAATAAACTTTGTGAAATAGTAAATAAATGCATCATTTAACATAAAAAAACATCCGCTCACTATAAGAATGTTCATAGTTCTATGTTACCCGATTGTAAAAGGTGCATATATAAAATTTCCGGTTCATACTTCAGACATAGAAACCGGTTTTATTATTTTATTTTTTATTTTTATTGTTATTTTCCTTTGGTAGATAGTAAAAGCATACCTATTCGGCTAAACTAAAGGATAAATAAGTTGAGCTTATGAAATTTGATTCTGTTAAACTACCACTATTATTATAGAATTGAACTCCCCTTTGGATTATATTTATATAAACACCTACAATAAAATTCAACCGTATAACAATCTAAATAATAATAATAATATATAAACGTTGATATAATATATAAAATCCTATATTAGTGATTATATGTATATAATTTATTGCTGATATAAACAGTAGTTTATATATTTTCCATTGAATTTAATATATATTTTTTAAATTTACCTATGGTAATGTCTCTTATTACATTATGACCGTGCCAAATTTTCTAAATTGAATTTTTTCAAAAAATACAAAGTTGTTTGTTTGGTGCTGTTGTATATGATAAAAATCTTTTTTTTCTTCTGTATCGGCAAGAGAGAAAACACACAAGCCCGACCGAGAGAAAACAAACTCTCTCAGGTATTCTCTCACTTAAGCAGGCTAGAGTGGGGACAACCTGTATATAAGCCAGTAACAGATCGGGATATCCATCAATCTATCAGGTTCAACCATATACACCGCATGGTGTTATATCGTGTCATATCTGTACTCCCACCATTTTATCTATAAAATCATTACAGTCCAGTGCAGTTTGTGTAAGCATAATATAGCTATATTATAACAGTGTCTTCATACCTCGTCTAATTAATCAATCCCGATTTCTCTTCTCATCAACTCCATTATACTTCTATACATAAGATTGGTCCTCTAAACATGAGTTTATGTATTGTTTGTATGCTTATATAATGACACAAAACCTATAAACATAGGAGTTTTCCAAACTTCATTTTCCTTTAGATACCACGATGGAATCTGACAAGAAGTCTTCGATCAAAATCTATCAAGGGAACTGCAAATTTCTTTCATCTTTCTTGAAAATAGATCCTATTATTTACTTAAAAATTTGCATACTAAGTACAAACATAAATAACTTTTATTTATAACATTTGTTCCAAGAAAAAAAAACAAACCTTTCCAAAGGTTCTAGGGAACAAAAACGTTATGCTCTTATGTACAATACCCGATGTACAACCTATAAAATAATCTGAGCCTATTAAATTCATAACTAAATTTCAGGTTTGAAGAACTAGATTATTCAAAAGTATGACCGAAATTGGTTTTTGCAATAGTAACATTCTAGCCAAGCAGGTCATCAGTAAGAAAATTTCCTGGTTTCAGAATTGGTACACTTGGGCTGATAAAGTGGGTTGCCCCTTAAATTTGAGCCTCAACTCATTAAGATAGCTGGAAATCTCAATGAATCCTGTTAGAAAAGCGGTTAGTTATCCAATTATAAATTTGAATTTAGTACCAGAGCTATGAATAGTGTATTTCATAGAATGTATGGGCAGCTCTCATTAAACATGGATTACATAAATAGTGGGCTAGATTCTCATGATATAGATTTGTTGATGAAAATCCAAGGGGAGATGTTAGATTTAAATTACAAACCATACATCGAAGGCAAAAATTATAACTGCTACTTATGCAATCTGAGGGAATTTTAGAGCGTATTCCATTTTCTTGGCCATTTGTCCGGTGCTCGGGAATTTTAGAAGAAGTTATCTGGGCAAAAGTATCTTGTCAGAAGCAGAAATGCTTATACATTTAAACGGAAGCGAGTGGTCAAGTTTGCTTGGGTATTTTAAAAAAGGGCTCATCTATCGAAGATTCTTGGTAGACAATTTGTAATTTTTGATATGTAGTAGTAGACATTTTCTTTTACCTGTAATTTCTATTTTATTATTTATTCTACAAGATTGTTTTATTGGTTCTTTTTGTTCAAGTGTAAAATTTTATATTTAATTAGAGGGGTTTAATAATTTAGTTATTTAATATGAAGGTTAACTTTATTTAAATTTTTTTTTTTTTTTTTTTTCTATTTGGTATATTACTATTATTATTATTATTATTGTATTATTATTGTATATTAAGGCCTGTCCGAAATATTAAATGATGATTTACAGTACTCCTGACAGACGGCATTGCTATTGTCAGTTTTTCGTACTTAATTTAAAATATTAATTCTATGTTGTATACTTTTAATAAATAAAGTACTTTTCTATCTATCTATCTATCTATCTATCTCGTAACATTCTGTAGCTCCTTAGTTCTAAGAACTAATAAATAAAATGTAAGTTACCTTATAGAAGAATGCCTACCGGAGACAACCAAATAATGGTCTCTGCTCTAACAGTAAATAGCGATACTAGAGTAGCCTGCCAAGGCGGCAATATCTTCCGTAAGCTTGGTACATTAGCCGCGAAATAATCCCCGGAGTAGTAGTACAGCATGCTACCATTGAACCATCTGATACATTAAAGCTAATGGAAGATCTTCATTACTTATTTTATAAGTATATTGTACAATACAACATATATACAACGATCGTTCGAGGGAGAAGAATGTGCGGCGCCATTGAAGAGTTCTGATACGATATTTATTTCAAGGCTGCCACTATATAGTTATTTTTAAAAATCAACTTAATTTTCCTTTCCTAAATTGTTTTTTTGTGATTAATGCATACATTTTTATTTTCTGTTACACCTACTAAGAGAAACTATTATAATCGTTCCAATTATTCGAAATACATTTTTTTTTAAGGTTCCTTGAGTTCGAAAAAAATGTTAGCGAGATTTTGTGTATGAATGTGTGTGTATGTGTGTGTGTGTGTGTGTCTGTGAACAAAATATCTAAGAAATGAAAAACTAGTTGAGGAAGCTCACACTAGTTATTCAGTTTAGGCACCAACACTGCATTTGACGTCAAGGTTTCGGCCAAAATACAGGAAGTGCAATTATATTGAATGTTTTTTTTTATTTCCGTTTTTCGAAACTTTCTCGAGAAAATAGCTCCAAAGATTATTTTTAGACTTCGCGTCTACTTAAACAAATACGTAAATTCCCATCACGTTTATTTGAAATATTTTTCTAGGAATATTGATTTTTGGGAGTTTCGGGGGGGTACCTCTTCAGTACAATATATGGTTCCGCCAACTATGTAATATTGAGATACAATAGAGCTATTGCTACAATTCAAAATTTGAAAATATCCGTCAACCGGAAGTGCAACTTTACAGAATGTTTCGAGTTTTTTTTTTGTTTTTTTTTGAAATTTTCTCGAAACCGTTGCAATTTTGTTTAAACTTCAATGCTAATTGCACAGATATAAACTTAACACATTTATTTGAAACATTTTTCGTAAAAACTGCTTCAGAAAGGTTTTCAGTTACTTTATATTTCAAATGATAAATTTCAATGCTTGTCTTTGTCGAAATTTCCTGTACATTCCAGCACGTAATGTTAAAGCTCCTTGTCCGTGCGCCTGGTCGTTGCCTTGAAATCAATCCGGCTTTTCTTTTTCTTTCTTTTGGTCTTTTAGCAAGTATTCCAACTAGCAAAGGCCTTCTGCAAGGGTGCTGTATGTCTCCGGTCTTATTTAAGATCTATCTGGATATGAGGCGGAAGGAGTGGACCGGGAACTGCTGCAAGATGGGCGTACAAGTTGGGGAAGGCATGTACCTTCATAATCTGCTGTTCGCAGACGACCAAGTCCTGATTGCAAATGATGAAGAGGACATCAATTATATGGTTAGAACGCTGGCAGAAGACTACAGAAAATGGGGATTATTGGGCCTTCTGCAAGAGTGCTGTATGTCTCCGGTCTTATTTAAGATCTATCTGGATATGAGGCGGAAGGAGTGGACCGGGAACTGCTGCAAGATGGGCGTACAAGTTGGGGAAGGCATGTACCTTCATAATCTGCTGTTCGCAGACGACCAAGTCCTGATTGCAAATGATGAAGAGGACATCAATTATATGGTCAGAAAGCTGGCAGAAGACTACAGAAAGTGGGGATTAGAAATAAATTATTAAAAAAACTGAATACATGACTGCATCCCCACACAATGAATGTGAAATTGGTGGCCGAAAATTAAATAAAGTAAGCAGTTTTAAATACTTGGGTTCCTATCTCCAAGTGAACGGAACAACCGAAATGGATATAGAAAAGAGGGTGAGAAGCGCAAGAAAGGCGATAGGAATGCTAAATTCTGTCTTATGGAGCAACAATATCCAGATCAGCGATAGTTCAAAGCATCTTGCACTACGCATCAGAAAGATGGACAGTCAACGAGAAAATGCAGAAAAAGATAGAGGCGATTGAAATGGATTTCTGGAGGCGTTCCGCGAGAATATACCGCAGAGAGAGGAAGAGGAGTGCAGATATAAAAAGAATAGTGGACAAGCAGAGCACAGTAATAGAAGAAATAGAAAGGAAGAAATTGATATGGTTTGGCCACGTGATAAGAATGCCAGAAAGTAGAATGCCAAAGACTGTAATACAATGGGAGCCCGCCAAATACCCGGTAAAGAGACAGGCCTAGGAAAACTAGCAAAATGGCATCGAAGAGATCATGGTTGGACGAGGGCTATGCTAGCAAGACGCGCTTGGATAGGCTGAAATGGAGAATAGTATTGATTGTATATATTGAAAACTATAATTCCTGCAGTGCACTCTACATTGTTGATATATGTGTGAAGTCCGGAGATGTTAATTTTATAGGTGATTTTTAGCGTTTAATTTTTATTTATTTATTTATTTATGTTTAATAATTGACTTTTTTTTTTTAAGTTTTAATATTTTTTTTAATAGATATTAATAACCATTACTTTTTTATTTATTTGTTTATTTTTAATGTAAGATTGTAAGTCTGGTTTTGAAAAATGTGTATATAACATAGTGCATTTTGTTAGATTTACAAAAGATATTTATGGTAACAATATGTAAGTAATGTATAAAATATATGTTGCATATATTGAGTTTATGTTGTATGTATGTTTTGGTATTTAGAGTACCGAGGAAACTTCAAGTTTGAGGAAAAATCCTAGAAAAAATAAAAAAATAAATTTGAATTTGCATTTGTATTGGCGCTATCTTTTGGGTAACAGTGTAAACACATAATTTCTATCTACCTGCCATCTGGGCCAGTTAATAACTCTATCTCTAATCTACCCTACCTCTTCTATATTTTATGTTAGGGCAATTGATTTCAAGTTTAAAGTATAAATGTAAATTTATTAGTTGTTTTAACTAGAGTAAGGGAAAACTGTGTATGTGTTTCACAGCAGATTTTTATTTGTTAATAAACGTTTGAGATGAATACTTGGAGAGTTGTTAAATTGTGTAGTTTATATTTGCGCCACAAAATAAAATTTGGTCGACAAGATTTATTTGACAAGAGAGTACAGTGGACTCTTTCACTCGAGTTCAGGTTTGCCCACTTGTTCTCGACGAGTGTGATAACTGAACGAGAGTTGTAAAAGAATTTTACTATCACGTTAAATATTATATTTTTTTGTAAAAAAGTAAAAAGGATATAAAAAGAGGTAAAACATTTACGATAACCTCTAGGAGAACGTTATATATTGAAAAGAAGAAGGTTACCTTTCCTAGTTTTAAGGTTAAACATCGTGAGTACTTTATTAAGACATAATTTTTTAGTCAAGCAAAATTATATTATATTTTGTGATATTTAATTTATTGTTAAATTGATTTGAAAATATAAAACAGTCTTTAATTAAAGAATTTCTACTTTACATTAATATTATTAATTATTTCAGCGATTCCATCCAAACCTTTAAAATTTGTTTAACTTGAAGTAACAAAATTGTTTTTATTTTCTCTTTTCCTAATGAGAAAAACAAATTGCGATCATATTACATTTTCGAAGTTGAGTTTTTGCTATTGGTGAATTACGTAAAATTAAGTTATCTTTACACCTAAATGACAAACTCTTGTCCCTTGTCTTTTTGCTTACAAGAGACTTACCTGGAACTAGGGTTGCCAGATCTAATATATTTAATATCACCCTGATATATTTTGTTCTTATTGATATAAGATATAGACTCTAAATATACGTCTAAAAATGATATATTTATCCGATTACTGCGATGATAACAAAAATAATTCATATTAGCGCACTCATCTCGCGTCACACAATCATCAGTGAATTAATAGTGAATGCTGATTAGTTGATAGGAGTATCGTTTATGGCGCGCGATAGCTCGCGCCAACGCATTCCGCCGGTTCCACTCTCGCCAAGTGTCAAAAATGACAAAACTAAAACATTTAGGTTACAAATATTTGAATACTTGAAGGGTGCTCTACACCAAGTGACAATCAGATGACATTGACGTCTAAGATTTTATGGCCGCAGCCGTATATGCATTTATTTTTGGTATAAATTAACAAATTTTGAAAGATTTAAGTCGGTTTTTATTTAATAAAGTTTCAAAAAAAAGTCTGATATATTTTGTTTCCTAAATGATACATTTTTGAAATCTTAATCATATACATTTGCATTTTTCACCTGGCAACCCTGCCTGGAACCTTCACACAAAACTCAAATCCTTTGAACATAACAAAATATACAAACTCATATCAAGACTCTTTGGAAAACTCTCTTTACTAACATTATAAAACAAACGACGCTTATACCTATCCATTCTTGCACTTATTCCGGGCTCGAACTGTATGGAACAGCTAAATGATCCAACAAAAACAAAATCTAAACTTTACAATCTGAAATCCTCAGCCGCATTGTAAACGCTCCGCTTTTATAATAGTAAATTAACTATTCACAGAGATCTCAAAATTCTGTTTATATCTGAACTTTGCAAATCTCACTACACTCTCACAAACCATATCTTCACACCCTAATCTTCTAGCTACAGAGCTGTTTTCAACTATACTTCCCTCCAATCCCTCAGACGGCTGAGGTGTAATTGGCCCCTCGACGAACAGGTTGACTGGATGAAGCTATTCAAGCTTCTCACGTCATTTGTTTCTGCCGTTTGCTTGTTTTGTTCATAGCGCAGTTGTAATTATTCAATAAAAGGTTAAAATATATACATATACTCGTATATATTTCTTTTTCTTTTATTTAATTTAAGGCGCGTCTACATCTGTGGTCATTAGCGTCCGGAGCCTTCTCAATGCACTGCCGGCCTCCGGACATGTTCTCTCGTTACAGACAATCCTGTCCATCACCGAACAATGAGCTGTAGAGGCTCATAGGAAGAAAAAATTTCCTATTGGACTCGAACCGGGACCTCTGCGTGGGAGTCCAATGCGCTAACCACTTAGCTAATTCCTCCCCGAAAAATATAAATATACGTATATGTCGTAATGATCAAATGAAAACTTAAATTAATAAAAAAAATAAATGATCTCTAAGAAATTCTTTATTTATTTAGACATTCATCAGCAATTGATCTGTAACAAAAAATCAAATTTTTTCTTGGCAGTTAGCGCATCAAGTATAAGGAAATCGTTAAAAAAGTTTTTTGGAGAAAATTTCGTAAAATCGTATTTCCGATTAATTGCTTTTCTTTAAATTTGGAATTCTAACATTATAGAGGTTACCATACATTGTACTGAAAGTGGAACCTTGGAGGAAATCTTAACTCTACTGTTTCCCCAGAACCTTCCGGGAAATGTTTAAAAAGTGATAGGGATTTATGGTTTGCAGTTAATATAAAAAGTTTAAACAATGGAGTGTATATATACATGTGGGAAACCGCTAAAAAATACTGCTGCCTAGCATCCAGCGCCAATGCGGATAGAAGGGGAATTATGGAAGATTAGAGAGTTGATATAGTAAGTTGCAGGTTATTTTGCTAAAGAAAGGTTTTCGTAAAGTTGTTTATTAAGATAAAAATCTGGTGTGAAACACTCACATAACTTTCTCTTACCCCAATTCTCAAAATTATAATTGACAAATTTTATAGTTTGTGTACAAAGTTTAATGAAATTCGTTGAAAACTGAAAAAAACTGCCCAGTAAAAGGGCACTTCCGGTTTACTAATTTTCTTGAAACTCGGAATTTTGGCCATCTATTTATTTCTGATTAATTTTTTTTGGATGATAGAATTGTATAATCAACTATGATAGCACTTTAGAGAAATACATAACCCTTCCCCTCCTCCAAAAATGGAGGAGACATTTTTGAGAAAATGGCGAAAATATGAAAAAAAATCATTTAGTAAATTGGTAATGTAAACGCACTTCCGGTTATCCGATTTTTTTGAAACTCGGAATTTCAACAACATATTCAATTCTAATTAACATTATTTAGATGATAGAATTGTTTAATAAACTGAAATAGCACTTTAGATGAAGACCTAACTCCACCGCTCCCCGATAACTGCCCTTAAATGAATTTTCCCAGAGAAAGTTTTAGCACATTGTATCTGTAGTTGATATACCAAGTTTAAAGAAAATCGTCGGATCCATTTTTGAGAGAAATGCAAAAAAAGTAAAAAAACCAACAAGTAAAGTGGTACTTCCGGTTAAGGAATTTTGACAGCTGACCCACTGTCAGATACCATGGTGATACCTAAACGGAATATCAAGTTTCAACTTTCTCCGATTATTCGTTTTTGAGCTATGCTGTTCACATACACACACACACACACACACACACACACACACACACAGACCATTTGCTAAAAACCACATTTTTGGACTCAGGGGACTTCAAAACGGACACTTCCTGTGAAAACTCGATATCGAAAATTTGACACGATTACAATACTTTCTCTTATTAGGATTAAGAGAAAGTAAAAAGATAATTTGTTTGTCTATAGATTATGATACAATTGTTTAATTAAAAGAATTAAGTTTATTTCAGTTGAAATATATAACAGGAGCGGAAAAAAGAATAATATGTAAGTTGGCAAACTAGTAAGTAGATGTTTATTATAATTAAAAGTGAAATAATATATAAAAGTCTAGCTCTTTCCTTGGCATTTACCCATTATTAGCTGAAACAAAATAAATAAATCCACATAATATAATTCAGTAAAATCGCAATTCCGGTTGATGGATTTTGTCCGAAACATTCCGTATCAGATGCAGTAGTAGTACTAATAATAATAATAATAAGCTTATTTGGAAAAAGAAGCAACAAAATGAAAAAGTAAAATTAATTATATTCTACGGATGGCATGGTGAAAACCGTCTGCGGATATTGGAATATTAAGTTTCAACTTCCTGCGATCCTTCGTTTTTGACATAATATTTTGTTCACACACACACAAACAGACAGCACATTAGCTAAAAACATTTTTTTTTTATTCAGGGGGCCTCGAAACCTATTATATTTCCAGTAACATTTCGAAAATTACGGTGGCAATACTTTCTCTTACCAAAAGTAAGAGAAAGTAAAATACTCGTAAAAAAACTTCATGAAATATTTTCTCCTTACTCAATTTTCGGATTTGTTGTGGTGTTGAGTCAACTTTGTTGTACGCCAAATTACCTAACACTAACAAACACAAGCCCGATGACATAACGACCACGATGAAACTAATACACTCTGGCCACAAAGGACGACGACTTGACATAGTAGAACAACTCGAAATATATAAACGAAAAAAACAAAACTTAATAAATGAACAGACAAAATTTGCTAGTGAACCATTATTCAGAACACTCTTCCCACAATAGCAACAGAAACACAATTACACACGCAACAAATAGTTCTTAAATAGATTTTAAGTTTAGGTTAGTTTTAAATCTACTATGTACATATAAATTTACTAGTTTAGATATATATATATTTAAAAAAAAAAGAAAAAAAAAGTGCGTATTTGGATGATGTATGTGAGTGATGATGTGACATGGTTTGTGGGATGCATAATAAAAAACTTAATTACATAAGAAAACATAATTAGGTATACATGCTTGCGAGGATGGGAGGGTTGCGTGAAAAAGTGAAAGAATGACTGGAATTTCTTAATTCTTTGGAACTGGAAAAACTTAATTTAATTATATAAAAAATCGTTCAATTTTAAACGAATGAATGAATTTTAAATGTTAGTTTAATCGTTGTTTAATTTTATTTAGATTTATTTTGTTTATCTTATTTTTTATTTTTTTGTATATTCTTAATATTTTGGTTAGTTAATTGTGAAGTAAGTCTCCCTCCAACAACAGAGTTTAAAGATTAGGCCCCCCGCGTGTTGCGTCCACTGTAAGAAAAGAATTTGCCCTTTAACAACCCAAACACGTGTTTTCCCACCCATCTGGCCACATCCCTTTACCTAGTTTAAGAGTTTAGTATTTTAAAAACACACCTCAGTTAGTGTGAAACTAACTTACTCTGTACGAGTCTGTGTTGGCACACTGTCTGAAAAACGCATCCTGAAGATGGGCGAACGCCCGAAACCGGTCGATGACCACAAAATGAAGAGGCTACCACGGAAAATGTCGCTGATCAATTTTCGGAGTTTGAATTTTTTCCATTCATACAATTATTTGTATGCTAGTGAGCAGATTTAACTAAAGTGATAAATTAATTAGGTTGTTACCTACTGTGAAAAAGTTATTCTTCAAAGTTGGTTAGGTACTACTATGAAATATTAATGAAGATAATAAACATGAAGATAGATATAGCATTCAAGTGAAATAATTTGATATTTCAGAATTATTACTTTCTCTTTACTCCTAGTAAGCGGAAGTATTGTAATCGTGTCAAATTTTCTATATTGAGTTTTCACCGGAAATATCCGTTTTGAGGACCTCTGAGTCCAAAAAAAGTGGTTTTTACAAAATGCTCTGTGTGTTGTGTGTGTGTGTGTGTGTGTGTGTGTGTTTTTTTCTGTATGTATGTATGCATGTATGTGAACAGCATAACTCAAAAACGCAAAAACCATAGAAAGTTGAAACTTGATATTCCGTTTAGGTATCACCATGATATCTGACAAGAGTACGTTATCTGTCAAAATTCCTCAACTGGAAATACCACTTTACTAGTTGTATTTTTTATTTTTTTGCGATTTTCTCAAAAATGACTCAACGATTTTTTTTTTTTTTTTTTTTTTGAAACTTGACACATCAACTACACATACAAAGAGCTACAACTTTAATTTCAAACATTTCTATGGGAAAAATTCATTTAAGGGTATTTTTGGGGGAGGTGCAGGGTTACGGCTTCTTCTATAGTGCTATTTCAGTTTATTATACAATTTTGTCTTTTAAATAATGTTAATTAGAATTAAATATGTTGTTGAAATTCCGAGTTTCCGAATAAAATCGGATGACCGGAAGTGCGTTTACTTTACCACTTTACTAAATGATTTTTTTTTTTTACTTTTTCGCGATTTCCTCAAAAATGGGTCCGACAATTTTCTTGAAACTTCTTATATAAACTAAACATACAAAGATCTACAACTTTTATTTAAAACATTTCTCTGGAAAAATTCATTTAAGGATACTTTTAGGGGAGTGGTGGGGTTATGTTTTTCTCTAAAGTGCTATCATAGTTGATTATACAATTCTATCATCCAAACAAAATTAATTAGAAATTAATTAGATGGCCAAAATTCTGAGTTTTAAGAAAATTAATAAACCAGAAGTGCACTTTTACTGAACAGTTTTCTCAGTTTTCGACGAATTTCATTATAATAGAATACCTGATCGGTTAAGTTGGTTGCGCTACAAGGATATTGTAAAGTGGCGTACGCCCGTCGAGTATCGCTCTCTAGTTGAAATATTAAGTACCTTACCTTTTTCAGTAAATAAAGAAAAATTTATTTATGTTATTTATTTTTATTTAAAAGGAAAAAGTGAGAGAGAGGAAAAATATATAGATACAGACACAATTAATCGTAATTTGTAAATATAATTAATAAAACCAGTAAAGTCAGGAGTAAAAATCAAATAAAATAATTTTAAATAAAACTCTTTTTAAATGTTAATGACAGAACAATAATTTTGATTGAGAACAAAAATTTTCTATATCTCACTAATTATATAACAAATCAAAAACTTTAATTTGTAATTGATAATTTCTTACAAAAGAGACTCCACGGACGGTCATTGACCATGTTGTTGTATTTATTACATTAATTATTTACAAATTATTTTAGTTCATCATTATTATTATTATTATTTTTGTATTTTTATTTTCACAAAAGAGTGTATTGTGTTATTTTGCAATTATTTTGAATTAAAGACTTTCTTCTTCTTCTTTTCATTAAATTTGGTATCAAACTATAAAATTTGTCAATTATAATTTTGAGAACTGGAGTAAGAGAAAGTTGTGTGAGTGTTTCACACCTTTTTTTTTTTTTTTTTTGTAGTGCCCACCTGTAACAAAAATGTCAGTTAACTTTGAAATATAATCTTTATCATAAAAGTTAAACTTCTGGAAATTAAAAATATAAACAAAAATAAAGAAAGTGAAACTTAGGACAATAAAAATGACAAAAAAAAAAGGGATGTCATTTGACCTTGAATCTGATTATACCTATACATTAAATTTTCTCTCCATTTGTGTAAGATGAAAATAAAGTACATATGTATGGGCTGGCACTATTATAACTTCTTCTACCTACGCTATTGGCATCTAAAGTACACACTAACAGGTGTTATCAGTAATCCTGAAGGTGTTATGCTGCCATTGTGAATATGTACAAGTTTAGGTGGTGTTGAAACGTTTATAATGTAATGGAGTTTGCCAGAGGAGATGAGTAAAAGATATCTAGTCCACACTGAGACAGACACTAGTCGCTGTATTTAAAGAACCAAATAAAAGATATTTACATTCTACTTACCATTCTAAATCTTGTTATATCGTCTTTAAAATCTTAACTGAAGAATTAATTTCAGTACACTATCTTAGATGTTTTAAAACATTTTGTTTTTATTTTTACTACTAACTACCGACACATTAAATTGTTCATATTTCATTGAAAATTAACATCAGTCTCTTGTTTTTGTGACTTAATTAAAACATTTTGTTTTCGTTTACATGGAAAAATCTGGTGTGAAACACTCACACAACTTTTTCTTACTGTGAAATGGCAAATTTTCTTCCTACTTACAATTATTAATAGTGTTTAAAACCGTCGGCATTTTTATTGAGAAACAACTGAAAAACCTTTCAGTGTTTCGTGTGTTTCTGGTGACCAAGTGGTGTTTAAAGCAATGCGAAGTACTTTTTTTTTTAATGTCCTGTAGTCGTTTCGTCAGTTGTTGCTGGCTGTTGCCCAGACTGGGCAGGCATATGCCAACAAAAATCTGAGAAGCGTCTTATAAAGAAGTGCTGTACGGGAAGTGTTTGAGTGATGTGTTTCTTGTTAATAAGTGGACATAACTGTTTCAAATTGGCTGAGTATGCTTGTTGTATTTTATTTTTAATATGTAGTCAGTCTCCAAGTGAGTCTTGTGTCCAAGGATTATACTAAGATAGCACACATCTTGGTCTTGCGGTTTCCAGGATATTTCCTGGTTGTTTAATTTTTATCGCCGAATGTCTTCATTTTGGAATCTACAAAGACTGAACATTTTTTTTGCTTTTGTTTTAGTGGGGTTGAGGTATAGCTTCCATTTTTGGAACCATTTTGTAATGGTGTACATAGTTGTTTTTAAGTCAGTAATGCTTTGGTCAATGTTGTCGTTAGTTGAGGCTAACATGGTATCATCTGCTTAGGTGCTAAGGTGGTTGATGGAAGCATTGCCAGAATTCCAAATTTGAAGTAAATCGGTTAACTGGAACTGCATCTTGACAATACTCCTTTCGGAGTTTTTTTTTTTTTGCTTTTAATTTTCTGGATTATTTTGGAATCCTAGGATTAAGCTTGGAATCCTAACACCACAGATATAAGCACATCACCTTTATTTGGTACATTTTTCAGGTAAAAATCATTTTAGGGGTGTTCTAGAAGACCTGTCAGTTATGTTCCAATTTAAACTGCTACTACAAGCTTTGTTGGTTGGGTCAGAGTTGGCTACCTCACAGGCCATGTATACATCTATAACCTTTTCTTTATAGCAAGTCTAACTAAATGTTGTAACAAGTAAATTATTTATATTTAAATTTTGTAAACACGGTAATTTTAATGATTTAATATTATTATTTATTTATTATTTGCAAAAAACTTAATATACAAAGAAGTTTGGGAGAATACAATTAATATATATACACATATGTGTACGTATAACAAGCTGGTCTCTAAAAATCCATTATAACTGCAGTAATTAAAATGTAATAGAAAAGACTATTCAGATGATGTACATTTTTCATATCTAAAATATCCACCACAGTATCAGAGGTCAAATACAATGGTTCAATATATGATTTCCTTAATTTCGCATAGCATGGGCAGCGAAAAAGAAAATGCACTAGATCGTCAGCCTCTTTATAATTACATATCGGGCAAAATTGACTATTATCTAGAGTAAAAAATTCCCCTTTATACGTAAGCTTACAGAGATTTTTATTTGAGACACTCAACTGGCTGATTAGATGATTTAATAATATTCTTTATTTACGTCCAATACATATTTACATAATAAATCAGAGTGCCAGAAAAGGATCTATAACTCTAACTAAGATCCAAAATAAAAGAATAAGCAGGGCTATTCCAATATTAGGAAAAAAACGAACAAAAACGCTAATACAAGAATAAGATTAAAAGAGAATTTTAGATAAAAACTTAGCTACTTAATAACATATACTTAATTCTTTTATGTTTGTAATGAATATTTACATTATACACACTTATATTTTTAATTAAATCATTGTTACTTATTTCTGAATTTAAGACAAATCTTTCTGTCGCTTGTTTTATGACATCCTTAATTAATGGTAAACCAGTCTGTTCGTGGAGGGAACTAATCGGTATGTACCTAAGAGAATCTGTAGCGAATCTCAGAAACTTATTTTGGATTCTCTGAAGTTTAAGCATATTGGTTGGACATGTAAGGTACCTCGCTGCAGCGGCATAAGTAAAGACAGAACTCACCGCTACTATGTATAATAAGATTATATTATTTGTACTCAACATGGAATGTCTATTTAGAAGTGGAAAAAGTGAGACTATTAATCCTTTACATTTGTTACAAGTGGTATTCACATGGTGAGTAAATGTTAAAGATCTGTCCATCACCAAACCGAGATACTTTACTTTTGAGGACCAGTCTATATAGTGATCATTAATTTTCTATTTATGATGTAATTTTAATGAAAATTTCCTAAATTAAATGCCGTAACAGACCACACTTTTACTTCTTTTTATTCCATAGAAGAGGAAGAAGTATTAAGAGCGTGACAAATTGCGAAATTGATTTTTTCACCGGAAAATATGTTTTGAGGTTCCTGAGTCCCAAAAAAATTGTTTTTAAAAATTAGTCTGGTGCTGTCTGGAGTGTGTGTGTGTTTTTTTTTCCTGATGAAAGTTACCCTAACGCCAGGGAGTTTATTTAATACATGCTCCATAAATTATATTACATGTATATCTAGAACTTATTATTTGTCAGTATATAAAACATTGTATTTATTGTTAAAATTCTATTGGAGGAAAATAACGTAATACACACTTCTACAATATATAAACTAAATTACATCAAACTGTTAACTGTGTGATAAGGTAATTGTGAAACTTTGAAAAGATAAAATAATATTGTTATTAAAAATAGTAATTAATTATAATAGTTGAAAAAAAATCAACTTTTTTTTAGAAATTTTATAAACTGAGCACACAATTGTTGTTTTTTTTTTTTACCAGCAAACCAAAATCTGTAACTGGCCGAGGTATCCCCTGTACCAATTCCGTCTTTGTGGTTCAAATAGAGGACATTGTAGGATGATGTGGCTCCAAATTTGAGGTGACTGATTATCGCAATGGCATGAGGAGTCAGCTATTATTTTAAATCTATGCAAGTAGTTTCGGTGGTTCCTTCCATGGCCACTTCCAGAGCCTGAGTACTGTAGAAATCTAGTTTATGAAACGGACTTGTCTGCCCTTTCTCTGTATAGCCGACTCTCTTTGCCAGCTAGCATGACACTCTTCAGCCAAAATAGACTTCAAATATGATCGAGGCAGAATTGTTGTACGATTCTGCAAGTTGTAAATCCTGTGAAGCCTGCTTAGCCAGAGTATCTGCGGCCTCATTACCCTCTCGACTAACATGCGATTTCACCCAGCAAAAGCTTACTTCTACCTTCTTCTCATCCTCCAAGCTGTAAACTAAGCTCCTGTTATGTTCAATTAAGGGTAAATGTATCCTAAAGGTTTTGATGCTATCCAGCCCAATTCTGCTGTCTTATCCAGCCCAAAATGGTTATCTTAACTGTATCCGTCGTTGGATTTTCCAATATCAGAGCTCTTTATAGTGTGTGTGTGTGTGTGACGTCAGCATAATCCAAAAAGCTAAAAATCGCAGAAAATTCATCCTTGATGTTTTGTTTAAGTTCTATCAAGAGATTGGACATAAGGATTTTAGTCAAAAATCGGTCAACCGGAACTTCACTGAATTTTTTTTTTTTTTTTAATTATTTGAGATTTTCTCACGGTTTATGGCAATGATTTTCTTTTAACTCTGTGTATCAACTAACACACGTACAGAGTGCTATGTTTTTTTTCATTTTCAAACATTTCTTCGGGGTGATGGGGTTCTGCTTTCTTCTAAAGTGCTGTTTTATTTTTATTGTACGATTCTATTCATCCATATAATAATTAATTAGAATTAAATATGTTGCCAAGATTCAAAATTGAAAAAGAAAGACGGTTAACGGTGCGTTTTTACTGAACAGTAATTTCAGTTTTTTTTTGCGATTTTTTTCTCTACACAAACACCGATGCGTTTCATTAAACTTGGTTAACTAACTATACAGTAATCAGACTTATCACTTTTGTCTGAAATATTTTTCAAGAAAATTCAATGTGGACGGGGAATGTTATGCTCCCCCCCTAAAAAAAACTCGTTTTATAAAAAGTTTAAAGCCTATCATTCGTGTAAGTTGAAAGCAACTAAACCTTCCAGTAAGAATTATATGTGCAGGGAATTAGTCAATTATTGCTATGTGAATTGTAGTAAGTCGTAGTCGTGTGAGAGTGTCACACCATTTTTTTTTTTAGTTAATATTCAGATTGGTGAAGAAGCATTTCATATTAGTGTTTATCTATATATATATATATAAATTCAGCATCCGTATGTTTGTGGCTGCAAAACTCGAAAGTAGTCGATGGATTGACTTCTAAATTTTTACACAGCCTTACATTTCTATATAAGAGTGTTTATATATACTTTTTATTCCGAAGTTCCCACGGAAACGGGAAATTCCGAGCGTTTCGTGAGTTTGGCAGAAATGGACAGAAGTAGACGCGTTGCGATTGTGGCGCCTCTTTGCCGAAGATATTCTGCACAGAATATCTCAAGAAACGCAATCATGGCTTGGATTTCACAGAAGAAATATACAATGAAGCGCCAATCTTCATTGAGGATTTTTGTCTTGCAATGTATGGCAAGTTGTTGCACTTTTGAGAGTAACAGTACAAGGTTCAGAGAACAATCCTATTCGAGAAACTTACAGCTATTCGTCCAAGAAAATACACTGAAACTCCTTCAAGAACAAAAAATAGCATTTGATATCATCATACAAGCTGTGACCAACCAATCCGGTGGATTTACTTTTTTGGACGCTCTAGATGGAACTGGAAAAACTTTTTAATTTCCTTAATCCTGGCTAAAATCCGTTCGAATGGCCACATTGCGTTAGCATTTATTTCTTCAGGTAATGCTGCTAAGTTGATAGAAGGAGGTAGAACAGCGCATTCAGCTCTTAAAAACATTTTTTCTTTATTTCCTTTCAGTTCACAGCAACGCAAAGTAGGGTATTAAATTGAATCATGTGTTTTCTTGCTGAATCTATGTTAACTATAATCTTCTATTTACTTCCCTAATAATTAAAATCAGACTGAGCCACCGCTAAGCGTGGCCAGGTTTAGCTAGTTATAAATAAAAAATGAAACTATTTCTTATTATATATTTGTATAAGTTATACAAATGTATGGAAGAATCGAAGATCGGGCAAGAAAAGAAATAATAGACTACAATATACATACATACATACATATATACATCAAATACGTACATCAGTCTATGTCTTTTAGCTTCTGACAAAAAAAATCTTTCTAATTATATACATGACTTATAGGTATATAAACCATCTTCTTACTGCCAATAATAACCACAAAAAAATATTTTTCAATAAAAATTTAAATTGTAAAAAGGTGTTGAGGGGTTCATTAGTCAGGTGAAGTTGTTGCGGTCAGTCCAATCTCCAGACAAAACATTATTCATATTATATATATAGAAGGAGGAACAAACTATTTCTCCACTTCTGCTCTACTCTATTTCTAGAGCGCGCACAATTATTTTCAACTTTTAATTCTCTGCCTCTCTCTTAAATATTTACAAGATAGTGAAATATATTTTGTGATTTTTATAGATTTTTTTTTTTTTTATTTATGTAAATAAAAAATTAAATGATGATTAATATTAATTAAAACGTACTAAAAAAATGTTAGTAAATTTTTATTATCAGACTATAAAAACTGTAGTAATCTTTTATGAGCTTTTAGATATCTTTAAAAATACTTGGGATCAACAAAAAAGAAGCGCCGCCTTATTTTAAATTCAGGAAACTAAAAAAAACATTTAACTACCGTCATACTAAAGATGAAGCTTGTCAGTACAAGATTTAAATACTTAACGGGGGCGGGGGGAACAAAAATATTTGTAATTGTAATTTATATAATTTTAATTCACTAACAAATTTTTTTATTTTTTTTATTTATTTCTTTTCACAACTCTAAAAGACTTGCGCCCACTGCACTTTTGGAACTAATGGGCCCCACTTCATTATCTCACCCTGGGCGCTAGTAAATAAATTGTTTTGCCTTCGGCTACTTTAAACTTTTCGCCTACTTCTTTGAGATTTACTTTTAGTCCAATTATAGTTTATTATGGGAAAAAAAAAAATAGTAAGCAACCATCTTATGTAAGTAATGCCGTAATAAGAAAGATAACCTTAAGCGTAGTTTTAGAAAAATTCTGGAAGGTCAATAGCAAGGCTCCCCGAATAGTGATCTGCCCACGGAAGTACATACGACCTTCGTCGTACAACTGACCCTTCCAGCATTATATACAATTATAAACTAATGAGCATCTAACCAAGCTAAATTATATACTACTAATAATAATAATTTATTACCAAACATTAATAATAACTATTTGATAAGATTACGCCCTTGCGTTTCGGGAACGATTGCCAGGGTATGTAGGCTCCAGTGCTATTAACCCAAACCATATTCTGTCTACTTTCTATTACATTGCTAGCCAATACCTGGAAAATAATAAAATGGCGTGAAACACTCACATGACTTTCTCTTAATGCATTTTATATTATCGCAAAATGGTCCCCACTTTTTTTTGAACATAAATTTTTTACTCAATTTCCAATCTCTTCCTTATTTTTCTAAGTCTGCTTTTTTCCAATTCTTGTCTACATTGGTATATTAAATTTAAACGAATATAAAAATTCAGGCTTCCCTATGAACATGGATATTATGTATTTCAATGGTAGTATGTTAAACTTTCAATATTCGAATAATTTAATAAATAAACGTTTGATTCTCTAGCCGCTGAATGTCTTTCGTTGAGGGTATAGGAGACATACAAATTGAAAAAAAAAAAAAAAAAAATTATTCTAAGAAGCTCAATAATGTGACAATTATTCTACTAAAAATTATTGGCTAAAATTTCTACTTTTAATCTCTGAAGATTAAAAATAAAAGACATTGCCACAATTTAATTATACAAATTTTAAGGTTTGTTTGGATGAAAAAATGTAGGTATTAAATAAAATTATTTTAAAAACAATAATGTAATTAAAAGATTTGTTTTGCATATTTTAAAATCAATTTTAATAATAAATAAATATCAGACAATATAATGTAATTTTGCTTAATTTAAACCTATTGTTTTTACTATAAACTTTCCGAAGGTTACACCTTCCCCTTTTCAATGGATAACATTCTCTCAGATAATACCGTACATGTTTTATCTCGTTATATAATATACTCGTTTTATTTTCCCATAATCCTAGTAAGAAAATAAGTATTGCGATCGTGTCAAATTTAAGAAATTGATTTTTCATTTATGTTTGAGGACCCAGAGTCCGAAAAAGGAGTTATTAGAAAATAGTGTATCTCTATATGGACTCAGCATAACACAAAAATTGAAACCTTTTGGCGGGAATCTTAGTTTCAGAAGTGGTGGTAATACCTAAACGAAATACCAAGTTTGTGAGCTTCCAACGACTAACTTCGTTTTTGAGTTATTTTATTCACACACACATAAGCAGATCATTCGCAAAAAAATACAACTATTTTTTCCGTATTCAGGGGACCTAAAACATGTATTTCCAGTGATAACATGATTTCGATAATTTGGCACGATCGCAAAAACTTACTTCCAGGAGTAAACCTACTATCAGGAGTAAGAATAAGTAAAAAATGCATTGTAACAGGAAGAAAACCATTTTTGCAAACTGCTGATTGCGGTTCCAACTAAGACCTAATAGCGAGATGTTGATATGTCTCTCTTAGCAGACTGCTGATTGGGGTACCATCCAAGAGCTAATAGCGAGATGTTGATATGACTCTTTGCAGACTGCTGATTGGGGTACCATCCAAGAGCTAATAGCGAGATGTTGATATGTTTCTTTGCAGACTGTTGATTGGGGTACCAACTAAGGTTAATAGCGAGATGTGGATATGGCTCTTTGCAGACTGCTGATTGGGGTACCATCCAAGAGCTAATAGCGAGATGTTGATATGTTTCTTTGCAGACTGTTGATTGGGGTTCCAACTAAGGTTAATAGCGAGATCTGGATATGGCTCTTTGCAGACTGCTGATTGGGGTACCATCCAAGAGCTAATAGCGAGATGTTGATATGTCTCTTTGCAGACTGTTGATTGGGGTTCCAACTTAGAGTTAATAGCGAGATGTGGATATGTCTCATTGCAGACTTAGGAGTATATTATTATACCTTTTGTGACAGTGTGTCTACAAATAGTTTTGGTTCTGTGGAAGGGAGGTCAAGAATTTTGCCAGACATGATTGTCCCGTGTAAGAGGTTTTAGTCCAGTGTATTCGGATAACTGTGAATTAATCTTAAATTGATTGAGTTCTCGCGCTTGGATTCATAATCTGTTGATGATGATTATCTTTTTGGGATATCTTTACGGGCCTGAGAGACTTTAACAACGAAAGATTTGGTTCTTTCAATTACTTTTTGCAAAATATACTAAAATTTTAAAGAGAATATTAGAGTATCACAATCAATACTTTTTGAAACAGTAAAATTCAATGCCCTAAAAATAATGTTTAGACAAATTTCTTTTAAACATTCCTCTCAAAAAAAAGTCTATTTTTAAAAAATTAATGAGTCTGAATCGTTTCAAAATCCACATTCATTCTTTATTATCTAGTCAATGAATTAAGTCTAGAAATAGAATTACTCACAATGAATGATGCTTACTAACTCGATATTTGTATTAATAAATAAATATATATATTACTCATAGTAATTTATTCTTTATTTTTTTTAATTCTTTCATAATAGAATAGAATTCATAAAAGGGAATTTATAAAAGTGAATAAATGTTCTAAGAAATTTATCATAAAAAAAAAAAAAACAAACAAACAAAAAAGTAACGTTGGTGTGTTTTGAAGGTTGTATTTTTAACAATCCATTTCCGTTCTACATACCATCGGCAGTAGAAGTGGATGAGCCGTTCTGCGTGGGCACACCGGAAATAAAAGACCTTGTGCTCTCTGACAAATCTCTAATGTCAATTCAAGTATAAGTATAAATCATTTTTTTTTTTTTTGTTACTTTACGCAACTCAACTTGAAGAACTTGATTTTATTTGATTTTATTAAAATAAATAATATAATTGATATAGTAGAAGTCATACATACTCTAAATTTACCAACGGAGAATGTTGTTCCATCTTTTATTTTATTATGCACGTGGTTACAAGTGCAGTTTTATAATACCTAATATAACAACAATTTGGAACCATGAATAAGTAGGAAATATTGCAAATATAGCAATATAGGAAGGCATCCTCTCATCACTTCCGGCAGGCATGCATATTTAGTTTCTTAATTAATGAGAGTTTTGTCGACAGTGATAACAGTATACAAATTGGGGGGGCAGAGACAGTCAAATACTTTCTCTTCGTGCAATTCACTTCTTAAATGAAATCTCCAAAATATGAGGATAGTTATATACACCGATACTAAGAATGCAATTAAAGCCATTGATATCTGCCATATTTATATTAAGCGGTTATAGAACTATATTCAACTCCTCAGTGAAGTGGCATTGAAGGAAATGAGATGGCCGACGCCCTGGCCAAAGATAGGCGCTACGACCCCGCTCCTAGGGCCGGAACCTTTTTGTGGGGTCAGCGACCAGTTTCTGTGGGAGGAACTTAGGAGGAGGAGAAGACGAGGAGTCTCAACCTGGTATTCCCTCCCCGGTTTGCTGCAGGCTAAGATCTGCTTCGGAATTATAACCAAGCGGATTCGGAGGCCTGCAATCGTATTGAGCCAAGAACAGCTCCGCATTCTTACGGGTTTCCTCACGGGGCATTGCCGACTTAGAGGACACCTGGTGAACCTGGGTTTGGAAAGTGACAGCTCATGCAGATTCTGTGGGGAGCTGCCATTACATCTCCTAACAGATTGCGAGGCTGCCACTCAGAGAAGATTCAGAAACCTGAGGAGCTACCAGGTGGAGGCGGGAGATATACCCTCTCTAGAGCTTGTCAGGGTATTGAGATTCCTCAGGGATCTCAACCTTATGGAGGTTTTGTAGAACGGATGTTCAGAGAATGACATCTGTTTGGGTGCTGTGGGCAATAGCCTTCTTTCTTTAAGCGAAGGGGGCATAGCACAATAGATCGAAAAGTGTCGCGGTGCATCGGCCCCTCCTTCAAAAAAAAAAAAGATATGTGGGCAAAGAGAAACTGGCGAACTGGTCCAAGAAGATACAAATGCAACTTTTATGGGTCCGAAAGATTTTTCTGCTGTGTTCTCTGGAAGATAGTGACAAAATCAGTATTTTACGCCCTGGATTCACACAAAGCCTGTGGGCTTGGTAATCAAATACCACTTGTCAAAGGCAAGCGAAAGAGTTCATCAGGGAACCCACGCAGAACATTATGGCTGATCAGGTAAACCAGGGTCGCATGGCCTCAAGCCTTAAGGAAACATATGAGACTATAAGCTTGGCCAGTAATGGTCATTGCAGTAACGCTTGACAGACGAAAAGATACTCCTTTGCGATTGCGAGTGCCTGGCAAACAGCGAGATCCTCCAACTGCAGTCATGACAAGTAAACGTCACGGATATCTCAGAAACCAAATAAAATAAACTTTGCCCGAAAACATGTTTCAAGCAAAAGTGTTAAGTATTTATGTGGTAGATAAAAAACGAAATTTAAAGTAATCATTGGAGCCGCTCTCGAGAAAAATCGCGAAAAACCTGAAAAACAAAAAACATTCAGCAATGCTGCACTTCCGGTTAATGGCTTTTGACCGAAATCTTTGATTTAGATACAGGTCTTAGAAGGAATCTTAGAGAAGACGAATATCAAAATTTGAGCTATCTTCGATTTTCCATTTTTCAATTTGATTTCCGGTACACACAGACCCTTGCTAAAAACCACTTTTTTAGACTCAGGGGACCTCAAAACGGATATTTCCGGTGAAAACTCGATATCACAAATTTGACACGATCACAATACTTCCTCTTACTAGGAGTAAGAGAAAGTAAAAAAGCTTTATTACAAATATACATAAGTATGTGCAATAATGATATATAGAAGTGCCAATGTTCCAATGGGTCATTTTTTGGATAAGGCGGGGTACAATACAGGGAAAAGGGGAAAACCTGCAGCCTTAGGAAAAATATTACGAGAGGATGTGTTTCAGTCTTTTATGCCTGTACTGTATGGAGGGATCGTAGTAGTCTATTTCGCGGCAGTGGTTTAAGACGACAGTCTAGAGTGGAGAGGAGTTTCAGGAGACGATTTTGGATGAAGGAATAAACTGGAGTAACTGAAGATTTTACGTGAATTAGGTAGATTTTGGTGTGTCATGGTGAGTCAGTCGCAAGTCTTGGGAATTTGTGCTGGGTTATCTGATGTTTTTTGATGTTCCTGTTACTAGTCAGGCGCCAGGCGGAGGAAGCGTAAAGTAACATCGATCTGATGACTACTTTGTACAGTAGGAGTTTGTTTTGTGTGGTCATTTTTGGGTCGCGTGAGAGTAACGGGAAGAATAGTCTTATAGTCATTTTTCCAGAATTCACTTTGTCTTGTACATGGGTCGTGATGTTCAGTTGGTTGTCCAGAGTTATTCCAAGGTACTTGACGTTGTTAGTCCAAGGGATCAAAGTATTGTTGTGTTTAATTTGTCTGTTGATTATAGGTCTACGTTTAATAAACAGTATGGCGTTTGTTTTGTCGTGATTTATGGAGTGATAGTATCAATTCTCCATGAAGATGTGTACAAAGCAACATCATCAGCGTATAGGGCTGGGTTGATGTGAGGAGGTTTGGGTAGAGAATTAATGTAGGTGATGAAGAGGACGCGACCCAGGATAGAACCTTGAGGAACATCTGCTGCCATTGGGTAGGAGTCAGAAGAGGCCGTGTTAATATTAAGAGAGGATGTGTTTCAGTCATTTATGCCTGTAATGCATGCAGGGATCGTAGGAGGCTATTTCGCGGCAGAGTGGATTGGGGTGACAGTCTAGAGTGAAGAGGACGATTTTGGATAAAGGAATAAGCTGGGGTTACTGAAGATTTTACGTGAAGTAGGTCGATTTTGGTGTGCCGTTGTGAGTCAGTCGCAAGTCTTAGGAATTTGTTCTGGTTTATCTAAAGTTGTTTGATGTTACTGTTCCTTCAGGCTCCAGGCGGAGGAAGCGTAAAGTAACATCGGTCTGATGACACTTCGTACAGTAGGAGTTTGTTTTGTGTGGTCATTTTTGAGTCGCGTGACAGTAACGGCAAGAATAGGTTTATAGTCATTTTTCCAGAATTTACTTTGTCCTGTACATGGGTCGTGAAGTTCAATTTGTTGTCCAGAGTTATTCCGAAGTACTTGACGTTGTACCTCCAGGGGATCAAATTACTGTGTTTAATTCGTCTGTTGATTGTAGGTGTTGAATGGCGATTGTTTTGTCATGATTTATTTTCCATTTAGTCTAGTACTTTATCAGTTTGTCCATTGCAGATGTAAGTCTGTTAGTGATAGTATCAATTCTCCATGATGATGTGTACAAAACAACATCATCAGCGAATAGAGCTAGGTTGATGTGAGGAGGTTTGGGTACAGAATGAATGTAGGTGATGAAGAGGACGGGACCCAGGATAGAACCTTGAGGAACACCTGCTGCTATTGGGTAGGAGTTAGAAGAGGCAGTGTTTAGTTCGATGTAAAATTTTCTGTTGGCAAGGAATGAGTGTAGGAGTTTAGTAAGATATAGAGGGAAGTTGTATTCAATGAGTGCGGAAGAGAAGTCCCGCATGCCAGACAGTGTCGAAGGCTTTGTCCATGTCGAGAAGCATCATGCCAGTGTGCTTTTTGCAATGAAAGTTTTGTGTAATGTCGTCAACTATTCTAGTCAGTTGAAGTTCGGTGGAAAGACTTGGTCTGAAGTCAAACTGTTCGTTAGTTAGTATATTGTTAGCGTTGAAGTGTTCTGAGTATCTGGATAAGACTATTTTTTCGAGTATTTTGCTGACGTAAGGAAATTATAACTTAGTAAGGAAATTGGTCGATAACTAGAAGGGGAAGTGAGAGGTTTTCCGGGTTAATGAATGAGGATGATTTTGGACGTTTTCCAAACTTCAGGGAAATAGCTTGGTGAGAGCATTTTATTGAAGAGATTGGTAAGATGAACTGTGCCTTTACGGGGGAGATTTTTGAGTACTTATGTTAGAAATTCCGTCTGAGCATGAGAAGTCTTATTTCTTCTAGAACGGATTACAGCCGTGACTACTTTAGGTAAAATTTAGAATAAAGCTAATATTCACTAGTAGACTGCGAGCAAATAAATGTAACTGATTTATTTCAGTAATTAAATTAGTAGAGCTTTTGGGAAGGTTTAGAATGATTTCGAACCAATTTTAATTAATTCTGAAACATTTATATTTACAAGCAGAAACGATTAGACAAAAATGTATGTCATTCTTAAAAATAAGATGAATCAGTTTTCAAGGAAAACATCAGAAGAGATTATGTAATCATTTTATCTAAGAAATATTTCTTTTTATTGTTTCCTTAAAGTCACTAATATAACAATACAGATAAAACAACCTAAACTACAACCACTAGCACTAACACTTGTTGAAAGCAACGGAGATAATAATTTTTGTTTTGTTTTTAATTTCTACTTTTTCACCATTGGTTTTAAGCTTCAATACTGAAGTGATTTTTGTATAGATTTTTAATCCATCTTTACATAGATTTTTATCAATTGAGAGGTTTGAATTGCTGAGAGGTAAATGTAGATCAAATAGAATTGCATCTGACGTTTTGGGATGCGTTGGATATTAAAAAAAAAGCCTTAGTTCTTGTCCAACGTCCAGAAAAGTTATCTGATTGACCGAATACAATTGTTTTTGTAATGGAAATTTAGTTTCATGATTCAGTAACTTGAGTCTTAATTTCTTGTCAGGGAAAGCGATTAGTTCAGTGGTTAGCGCACTGGACTTCCACGCGGAGGACCGGATTCGACCCCAGCTGTGCTGCCCTTAGTTTATTTTTCTTCCTAGGAGCCCCTACAGCTCACTGTCCGGGTGATGGAGAGAACACTGTCCGGAGGCTGGCAGTGCACTGAGAAGGCTCCGGGCGACAATGACCATAGACGTTGACGCGCCTTAAATTAAAAAAAAAAAATAATAATTTCTGTCTACAATTAGCCACGGTTATCTTTTTAACAATAAAAATAAATAAATATTCAACCTAGCGGGAAAAATGATATTTCCTTGTAGAATCTATAGCTAAATCAGCCAAATAACAAACGCTAAAAGCTTATAAAATACTTTTTCAAATCATTTCAATCTCAACATTCTCTTCCTACCCTAAAGAACGCCTGAAGAAGGGCACCAATGGTATCCGAAACGTAGAGCAACAAGGAATTCTTTTTCTTAAAAAAAAAACTCCTTTGCCCATTGCCGTAATAATCATCTCATGATAAAAGTTTATGTTCAGAAAACTATATAGCTGTATCCGTTCGTCAGAGTTAAAATTATATTTGAAATACTAAAATAAATTATCTGCAACATGTTCTTTAACTAAACATATATTAATTTCATTAGCATCAACCATTTTAAATAAATAATATTGCCAAAACATGCTATAAACTGTATGAAAGAATTCAAGTCTTACTATAGTAATGATAAATGATTGTATTGTATGCGCGGAGTATATATTCAGGGTGTATACGATTAGCGACTATTAGGGAGAGGACTAGTTTGTTTCAGAAATCGAGAGAGAGAGAGAGAGAGAGCGAGAGATAGCTAGTAATGAGTGAGGGAGGTTACAGAAGAGAGACCTCCCAGAGATGGGACCTATTGTCCAGGACAACCCTCATTAGACAACCCTATAGCCACATCCAGACAACCTACAACAATAATGCCGCGCGCAAACAATGCCGCCCCCTTATCTTCTCGCACACACATATGTATATATATATATACTACACACTTTAATGAATATCGTCCTATCCAAAGACGATATAAGAAATGGTTGCGGTTACAAACATAAGATCCTGTGCGCTCCTCTACCTTCTTTAAAAGAATATTTCTTATTTTATTTTTTTATATTATTTTGTTTTATTATTAAAACATTGTTTCATAAATGAAAGGGTCGTTAAAGTAGAAATATATGATCTGTTAAGAAATGAGTAATAGTGAGGACTCGATGTTTTTTAAATTCTCCTGAACATTACTTCAATTGTTATTATTCTTCACAGTATCTTTATAGTCGCTATAGTTTTCAGTTTAAAAAATAAGTAACTATCGCTGGGATATATTTTAATGAGTTATCAGTTTTTAATACAACAATGGGTTCAAGTTTTCCTTTAGATTCTATCGTTTCTACTTCTAATCTAATTTGGCTGAACTTTTTATCAGAATACAATATTAATGAGCGGTTAAGTAGACAAATTAAAACTGAAAGAAGATAAAGATAGCAAAGCTTCTACCGTATGATTTTTTACTGCTGTAACAGGAAGTATTGCGATTGGGTGAAATTTTAAATATCCAGTTTCCATCGGAAATACATGTTTAAAAATTGGTCTCTGTATGTACGATCAGCATAAATTAAAAAAAGGATAATCGCAAGAAGTTCAAACTTGATATTTTGTGTGCTATCGATGGAGGAGGGGGAGGCGACAATAACATTTTGAACAAAATCATTCAAACGCTAATACCACTTAATATTCCGTTTAGGTACTACCATAGCATTAGACCCCCAATGATTTCGGGCAAAATTCATCTACCGGAAGTGGGACTTTACTGAATATTTTTTTCAGTTCTTCGTAATTTTCTCAAAAATCGGCTTCAGCGATTTTCTTTTAACTTTAAAAACTATTTGTTTTGTTTGGGCCCGCAAAGCTGGAAAGAATCAGAGATATTTTCCATGACAGCCTGCTTCTTTTTGTGGTCAACGACAACCACGCATACACACAATTCAAAAAAGATACTATCTTTAATTCCAACAACGGATAGGAACAGCGCTAAAAACAGCAACACTAATCATTCCATCCTGGGAAACATTTAATACACATGTATGAATCCTGCAGCGCCCATTATAAACGCACTTCCTAAAAATACATCCTCATCAGACCCGTCATAAACTACACGATAGCATCCGCATACAAACTGACACAACATCTAGGGTAAAATAATAAAAGATAAAGTGAAATTAAATGACACTTTCACTATAAGAAATACACAGCATCCAATACAACTAACAGAGAATATAACACTCACACCTACAATACGTTTGATATCCCTCGAAATCACCAACCTATACACCTGCATTATAGAGGCATCTCTTGTATAGACGTGGTTGCTAAAATTTTTACGGGATTACTCTTGCAACGGCTGGAAAGTTTTGTCATGGATAACAGTCTCTTGAGTGAATACCAGGCGGGCTTTCGTCGTGGATACTCCACATTAGATATCTGATGGTCCTTACTAGTATTGTTAAATTAAAATTTCTAAAACGGGGTCATAAGGTTTATAGCTTCTTTGTTGACTTTTCGGCCGCCTTTGATCGCATTAATCGCAGGGCATTATTTTTGAAGCTATACAACTTGGGCATTTCCACAAAATTTATAGCAGTTCTAAAATCCTTGTATGCTGAGACTGGATCTGCTATAAGAGGGAAAAATGGGATTTCTGAGTTTTTTCAGGTAACTACTGGAGTAAGACAGGGTTGCCTACTGAGCCCCTTATTATTCTCTATTTTTTTTGGATAATTTGCCTGATTGTCTGGAGGGCGCAGTACTAATTGCTAATACTTATGTCAAAGTACTTATACGCAGACGATATTGTGCTCTTATGCGAAAATCCACTCCAACTTCAGAGAAATATTAATATCCTCAAAACTATTGCGAGCAGTGGGGTTTGGAGGTTAATCTTGCAAAATCAAAGATTTTAATTTTTAGAAGAGGCGGCAGACTTGCTTCTGGAGAAAGGTGGAAATTTGGTGATAGGCAGATCGATATTGTTAATTCCTATAAATACTTGGGAGTGAATTTGACGCCTCGTCTTTCCTTCCATACACGCGTTAAAGAGCTGCTGCTAAAATGGCGCTTAATACAGTTTGGTCAGGTCTTATTGCTAAGAAAATGGTTCCCTTGTCACATAAATTACAACTTTTTAATGTAGTCTGCAGATCTATCGCCTGCTATGCGGCTCAGGTTTGGGGGTTTGAACGGTATGAGGAACTGGAGAAATTATTGCGCTTTTTTATAAAGAAAGTATATTCCTTGCCATCAATAACGCCAAACTATATGCTGTACCTTGAAACCGATGTTAATCTTCTATTAGTGTTTACTCTGAGGCTCCATTTCAAATATGTATTAAAAGTTCTTAAATTCCCGGCTTATAGGCTATCTAGAGTGGTTGCATCAGAGATTATGAAATGCAAGACTTTTTGGTTTGAGAGTTGGACGAAACTGTTTGACAGATATGGTTGTAACTTTAGTCCTTCTCTTAATAATTTAACACTCTGGGAGAACCAGTTTTCGGTTTTAATAGAGAAAATTGGGGTGGTTCATCGGGAGGTGTGTGTGTGGCAAGTTCTCAAGAGTCAAATAGGTACCTTTTTTATAAAGAGCTTAATACTCAAGCTTGCCTATTCTCGTTTTCGAGTCAGTCTACAGCAGCCCTAAATTCAAAAGAATTAAGCTGGCTCTTTAGGATGAGAGGGGAACTCCTCTATTTGAACTACACCCCTTGGGGTGATAGAGCTGTTGAGTTGTGTTCGCTGTGTAGTATGAAGGCAAGAGAGGATATGGTTCATTTTTTGGCTATATGTCCTATTTTGGCGGAATTTAGAGTGCGGCACCTTGGGGTCTCTTCTTTAACTTTATCTAACTTAAGGGAGCTTTTGAATTCTACTAACTGCCGAAATCTCATTCATTATGCTCGCTCTGCCTGGTTGTACAGATATCAACTTATACAGGAATTTAATTATTAAGTTATTATTATTTAATTTAATGGTTTATATTTATACATACATACTTAACTTGTAACTGAGTAGCGCTCAATTTCCGGCTGACGGATTGCCAAGCCGTATATGCTTTTATCTGTACTATTTGTAATGAATGTAAATATTTCCGTTTAATAAAGTGTATTATTATGAGTATTATTAGTCGTATGTATTACCTATTTTATTATTATAATTCTTATTATTATTAAGCTTACTTATTATAGGATAAATAATATCAAAGTGTAATGTACACTTTGTCGTTTTTTTTGAAAAAGGAAATTGCGAAAAACTTGAAAAAAACATTCAGTAAAAACGCCTTCCGTTACTAATTTTTTTGGAATGGAATTGGAATTTTGGCGATCAAGGCGCAATAGCGGACTAACATGAAACCTACACCCACCCCAAAAGCCCACTTACAAAAGAAAGATTACCCGACCAAGAATGTGTCTCTCAATAAACGTTTGGAGCCGTCTTAAAGAAGAAAAAGTGGCCAGGAAAAATGAACAAAAAAAAATAGCTTTTCGTAAAAAAACAGCACTTCCGGCTGTGCTGATGTTCTTAAACCTCGGAATTTTCGAAAACCTTAATTAATTCTAATTAGTATTATTTAGATGAAAGAATGTTGTACTAAACTTGAAAAAGTACTTTAGAGGGACGAAGATTCTTAAACCCACACCTCTCGCTCCCAATAGTTGCCGAACATTAAATGCATTTTCCGAAAGAAAGGTTCCCAAATAATAATAATAGTGTAAGTTGTAGATCTTGTGAATATGTGTGGTTTAATAATACCAAGATCGGCGAAAAATCGTGTGTAGCATCCTTTTATGAGTTAAAAAAAATATCTGCACCAAAGACACAAGTGAAAGATGAAAAAAAAATACATTTAGTGACGGGGTACTGCGTGGATTGAGGAATTGTAACCCGCACAGGGTATGACCGTTACCTGTCGGAAGGGTATTCTGGTGAGACCTAAAAAGGAAATGTCAAGTTTAACTTTCTTGCACGATTTTTGTGATATGCACTGCCGGGTGTGTAAACAACCGGTGCGCACACACACACACACACACACACACTGCATCATTTCCTAAACACCATTTTCTTTTTTTGGACTCAGGGGACCTCAGCACGGATATTTCCGATTCCAAAACTCAAATATTGAAAATTTGACACGATTACAATAGTTCCTCTTACTAGGGAGTAGCAGAAAGTAAAAATACACACACACACACACACACACACACTTTGATAAAATTTCATATTTAAATATAGTCTTAGATTGTGATTGGGTCCGCAGAGCTGGAAATCATCTGTGATTCTTTTCCATGTTAGCCTGCTCCACTATGAGACGATATACTCATACTAAGCAGAAACGAAAATGCCCTAAAAGAACTACTTCTCGAATTAGACAAGGAAAGTAAAAAGGTTGCCCTAGAAATTAATGAAACTAAAACTAAATACATGGTGATATCCACTTCTGACTCAAGAAGAAGACCATGTAACTTGGTTGTAAGCAACTATTGCTTTGAAGCTGTTGATCGTTTCACGTACCTTGGAGTAGAATTAAACTACGAAAACAAGGGAAGTGAGGACGATCAGAAGTAGAATCATGGCGGGAAACAGAGCTTACTTTGGCCTGCAAAAAACTTTTGAAATCAAGACTGTTAATTAGTCAAACCAAACTTAAAATGTATAAATCGCTGATTAGGCCGTTAGTGTGCTATGGAGCCGAAACATGGACCCTGGAAGTTTCAGACCAGCTAGCCCCCTAAGGATCTTTGAAAGAAAAATACTCAGACGCATATTTGGTCCAGTTTGTTTACACGGTACATGGCGAATTAGGAATAATAGAGAACTTGATGAACTCATGCTGCATGAGTATATAGTTTGGTTTGTCAAGTCGAGAAGAATAAGCTGGCTTGGGCATATAGAGTGATTACCAGACATACTAATGACAAGAAAAATAATGAAGCAGGAGTTTGATGGAAAGAGAAGAAGTGGGCGTCCCAGGACGAGCTGGTTGAGAGACGTGGAGCAGGACCTAATCAGACTTGTAGTGACTGCATGGCGGACGAAGGCGGTGGATCGGGATACCTGGAACAGGATTATACGAGAGGCCAAAGTATGCATATCGAACTGCAGCGCCCGGATAAAGAAAGAAAGAAAGCCTGCTCCACTTTGTGTTCCTCGTTCCCGGTTACGGGCTTTCGCTCTTCATCAAGGATTTGATAAAGCAATGTAAATACACAGACTTTTACCGTAACAAAAATCAGTCTCTATTATCACACTGTTTTTCTGGACATCATGTGGTTGATGACCACAAAAATGAAGCAGAAAAATTAACGGAAAAATCTGTGCGGACCCGGACCACAGCAAATATATAAATACCAATCACTTTTTTTTGCATGAGGCAGAATTGATTTTTGGAAAGGGTTTGTTGGAAATTGTTTTTTTATTGAAACTTAAGCTTTTCTCTTTTTAAGTCCTTATCAGTTTGTTTATTGAAACTTAAGCTTTTCTCTTTTTAAGTGCCTTATCAGTTTGTTTATTGAAACTTAAGCTTTTCTCTTTTTAAATGCCTTATCAGTTTGTTTATTGAAACTTAAGCTTTTCTCTTTTTAAGTGCCTTATCAGTTTGTTTATTGAAACTTAAGCTTTTCTCTTTTTAGTGCCTTATCAGTAAAAATGTAGAATTCTTCTACATAAAAGTATTAAGGTACATTAAAAGGAATACTGAATTTTAAATTTTAAGAAAAGAGATCCTTGAGATCTGTTGATTATTTGTTGTTGTAACAGAAACAATATGGTTATCAATGAAATGTTCAATATTCTAATTTTCTATTCAAAATTATCTTAATGTTTTGCTAATAGAATATATAAATCCATTTGATTAAGTACTTGCATTTAATAGAATTCATTTCCAGAAATAGTTCAAATCAAGTAGATTAATACGAACAGTTACTTTTGGAGAATTCATCTCGCTTAACGACTTCAGTAGTATTACCACATTGATCTCTTTTCTTTTCTTTAGGAAATCGACTAAACATAAAAAAGCTCATTTTTTTTATACTTAGGCTAATGACCTAAGGAATTTACTGTGGAAATTAATTCACTTACTATAAAGAACGTTTTATAATCCAATTGTTTTTTCAGGAGCTTTTTTTGTTTCTTAGCTAACTGAATTATTTTTTATTCAAATGCATGATTTTTAGATAGATATTTTTATTTTTAATTAAATTTACAATTATAGTCTTTCAGATTTGGTTAAATGGTTTCACTTAATCAAATGAACAGATCAATGGTAAAATAAAGTTAGATTTTTACCTTTTGTCTTTGTACTTGTTAGATTCACTTATTACAGGAGCTAACTTAATAATGATACACGACTCCTACACAAATGAATTGCGTGGGTCATCGATAGTGAGAAAGGAGCAGTAAATCCAAATTTAACTTATGAAAGTCATTCAATAAGTAACGAGACAAATTGCTGTAGCTCAAAAACGATTTATTTAATCAATACAAAACTTTGGCTACTTTTCAACATAGTCCACAGCAATATTTTAGTCCATCGTTCTTCTAATTTGTATATGGCTTCTGGCATAAACTTCTTTGGTTTGACTTTGAAGCCACTTTTACACCTGGTTTTTTAACTTCTTCATTGGATTGAAAATGTTTCCCACGTAGAGCCTCTTTAAGGGGTCCAAACAAATGGAGAGGATCTCCCACCTCACTTTGTGGGAGTGTTTCTTGAGTTAACTGCGCCGTATTTGGCCGCGCATTGTCATGAAGCAAAATCACGCCTTTAGTTTTGACGTTTTGTTCGAATGGTAGGTCATACATTCTTTGTGAGCATATCACTCTTCGAGATAGTCACAATAAATAGGGCTCTGCGAATACCAGAATACTTAGTGGTAAGCATGACTTTACTTGCAGATGGCTGGGTCTGGGTTCGATTTTCTCAAAAAAACGTACTTAAACTACACATACGTGAAAAGAGCTACAACTTTTATTTGAAACATTTCTCCTGGTGAAGTCATTTAAGGGGGCTTTTGGGGGAGGGGTGTGGTTATGTTTTTCTTTAAAGTGCTGTCATAGTTGATTATACAATTCTACCATCTAAACAAAAATTAATCAGAAATAAATAGATGGCCAAATATTCCGAGTTTCAAGAAAATTAGTAAACCGGAACTACGCTTTTACTGAACTTCGTTTTCAGTTTTCGACGAATTTCTTCATCAAATTTGGTACACAAACTCTAAAATTTGTCAATTACAATTTTGAAAATCAGATTTTTTTTTCGTTGCTAATTCACACTTGACTGCGATATAGAAAAATGGAATTTGCAAAAGTCAACCTTTTAGTGACATATTTGCTGGCTATCATTCTTACAGAGTGATTAGAGCCCAAGTTACCTGATTTGGGCCCACCTGATATGATACCTGATAATTATCACCGGTGTTAAACGGACGGTCTGGAGCTGCGGACTATTTTGAGATAGGAAATCACTTGACAATAACTCTTGGTGAATGGACCACAGTTTTCCAGGCGGAGATTTATGCTATTCTTTGTTATATTTTGGATGAGCGGGTACGTAACACTAACTTAAAAGGTGTTTATATATGCTCGGGCTGACAAGCTGCGTTAAAGGCAGTGAGTTCATGTGTCTTCAACTTCAAAGTTGGTACCTAGAATGTTCCTTTAAGACTAGAAGTACTTTGTTACTTGACGGATGTACTTGGACTATTTGAGGCTGTAACAGCAACCAAAGAGAGATCAGCAACCAAGGAGTGTAAAGAGAAGAGAAACAAACCCAACCACTCTCTCGAATTGGAGTGGGAGAAACTCTTAAGTCCATGGGAATTCAGTTCAACACAGTTCAATACAGTTCAGGACAGTTCGATACAGTTCAATATAGTTCACTATAGTTCATCATCTCGCCAGTCACTTCGTGTCATTTTCATACCACTCTACCTTAAAACCATTCTCTGTTGTAAAGTCCAGGCAGACTGTGTCTCATTATTATAACAGATAGTTAACCAGTGTTAATTCCGTCTTGTTATTTCATCAACCAGAACTAAATTCTCTCCACCTAACACATCCATTATAAGGTTATTAATAAATCCAATTATTGAAAGTGATAAAAGTTGAAGCCTTTTTTTAAGAAAATTGTGGAAAACTGCAAAAAAAAAATAATAATTGAATCGTATTTCTAGTTTTTATAGAAAATTTCGTATCGAATCAAAACTGGTAAGAAGATATTTAAGAGGATTACATGAAGACTAGAACTTCCTGCGATATTTACTTTATGAATATTGCCAACACGCGCAACACACAAACATGCAACCAATTCGCAAAAAAAAATTCATTTTTTTTTAGAGTCCCCCCCTCCTTAAACATTTATTTCGGGTGAAAATTCAATTTTCCTCAATACTTGTCCTTAAAACGGTATAATAGAAAGTAAAAAAAAATAAACCTATGCAACGTACGTATTTGATAGAAGATAAATTGGGCATTGGGTTTTGGAATCTTTTATTGTTGATGATCAAGGTGTAGTATATTTCCGTTGTTATCTAACGTATAGTTTAGTGAATGGATGGTTTGGTATGTAGCAAAGCGCAGGATGATGATACGATGAATTATTGATGACGTATTCAAGATGGATATCATTCGCCTAAAGTCTGCGTGTATTATATGATTTGTGAGCTCAACTCTCTGTCCGCCACTATTTGCCGTATGCTTTTTCACAACTGGTCGCTTTTATAATAGAAATACCATTCCACACTTATCACTTTCATGAATGAATCCTCCATCAAACTGATCCATACAATTTGCTCCATTACTTATCCGTACAAAATACTATTGAATGATTTTCCAACCCAAATTGTATGCATCATCATTTCGTTTTGCAAATGTTTTCTCATTACCAATATTTATTTTCAGAGACATTTTCCGTGGTAGCCTGCTTCATTTTGTGGTCATCGACCGGTTTCGGGCGTTCGCCCATCTTCAGGATGCGTTTTTTTTTTTAGACAGTGTGACAAGACAGACTGAAAAAACGCATCCTGAAGATGGGCGAACACCCGAAACCGGTCGATGACTACAAAATGAAGCAGGCTACCACGGAAAATTTCTCTGATGCTTTCCAGCTTTGCGGAATCAACCACCACAACAACATTTTATTTACAGTTAATAAGAGGAAGAATTGTGAACATGCCTCGTAATTTTCGAAGTAGATTTTTTGTTTTCAGTGGAAATCCATGGTTCAGACCCCCTGAGTTCGAAAAAAGATATATATATATATATATATCGCAGAAGCTCAAACTGTAATAGCAAAATGGTAGCACGGATATGGGGAGTTAATGGTGAAAATGATTATGAAATCTCATTTCATAATCAGCATAGGCAGTTTTTTTTAGAAGTAAATAATTGTCCAGAACAGTAAAGATAAGAATCTACTAAACGACAATCCGGCCAATCGTACCGTATGGTTCGGAAGCATGGGTACTAACCAAAGCGGACGAACAAAGGTTGTGCAAGTGCGAAAGGAAAGTATTAAGAAGGTAGTTTGGACTTGTAAGGACGCAAGATGGCTTTAAAGTCAGGACGAACCGAGAAGTTGCAGAACTGTTCGGCGAGCCAGATATAGTAGCTACTATAAAGCCGGGTAGATTGCGGTAGCTGGAATATTCGCCCAGGATGGAGGAGCCGAAAGGTCCTAGGAAAGCTTTGTATGGAGACGCTGGTGGGAAAAAGCCGAGGGTTAGGCCCTGACTGAAATGGTTAAGGGATGTGCAGGACAATTTTGGAAGCTCTTTTTCAGCAAAGATGGAGAACTTTGGCAAGGGATAGAGATAGGTGGAAAGCTGTGGTAGCTGAGGCTCGGGTTCGTTATAGGTAAGGATGTTTAGCATATGTTATGGGGAGGAAAGTTAGAGGTATAATAGAGTGACCGAACGAAAAGTCAATGATATTAGTATAGCATTGATATAAACGGTAGCTTTAGTTGATCTATAAGCCGCATGAAGAGCTGATGTGGCTATTTATAACTTTTGCTTAGCCTCTTTGGCCTAGCTTGATGTTGACTGTCTGGCCTGTAACATTGGATAGATAATAGATTTGAAATTTGTGTTGCAAACTCATAGTAAGCTCTTGAATGCTTGTGCAATGTATTGGTGTGGATGTGTGTAGGTAGCTTGTGGCGTGAGCGTTTTAGCGAAAAGAGCTTGTAAGTAGTTGGAGATAGAAGTAGTAAGAATAATTAAGAAGTCACTACTGTTTTATAAATAATTATATTATCTCTTAGTAAATTTAAGTATATTACAATATCACACTGTAATCTTAATAAAAATAACGTTTATTCGAATAAAGGCAAATATCTATAATTGGCCTGAGCAATTTCTGAAAGTAGTGTCTCGATTTTGGAAGCAGAATGCAAACCTACTTGTTAGAAGGTAGGTGTATCGACTCTAGTTTGAAGGCCTGAATTCAGGACTATGTTACTCTGTACTCTTTGAAAGCTAAGGTTAGACTCTCTTCTTGGAAGTGCTTCTCTCGCGCGGGGGACTTCTCTTATACAAAGAGTGACCCTAAGGGATTTTGTGCCTTTGTTAATGATCCGAATTACAGGCACTGACAGTAAAAATACACTCTTTTTGAAGTTAAGTCACAGCACTAAGGATAATTATACAAATATTACAAAAATACATTTTGGTATTATAAAATATTCCTGTTTACGAACTTCCACGACTCGGCTGCGCCCACTTTACGGCGGCCGGGCTCTCCTCGCGCCAAGCGGGAACTTCTCAGTTTTGAATGTTACACCCGTTTAGATAGTTGCTATTCGTGCTATCACCCTGTGAATGTAGTTCTGTTCTAAGAGTAACAACCCGCTGATAAGTTTTGTTTTGTATGTCGGACCCGCTGTGATTGAGTAGAGTTTTATTCCGACACCCGGCTTAGATAAGCACCCAGTTAATTTTAGTGGAATTTGTTGACCCTCCAAATTCAGTGTTAGCTTTTACAGTTAAACTCATTTGTAGTACATTATATTTCATCTGGGATTACCTCAAGGACGCCTGCCTGCAGCTTCTTCCAGGGCAACAGGTATATTTAAGGTTCATTCTGACTTGTAGATCGATCTATTTGCTCTGTTTGAACAGGTATACGCTGCCCCGTACGTGCCAGCTTAGAAGATTTGCAAGGTGAGTGCTCACAACCGTTTTCTCATATTATACAAACTTGTCGAGCCCCCCCTTTGGAACTCCTGGTTACGCCAGGAGACAATACATACAGTCCACTCCCTGTTTTGTAGACCCGATATTAAACATAAATGGTCATACCGAACCGAATTTCGAACGGTTTTGTATAATTTTGTAGAATACGAAAATCCCAGAAGTCTAATTTTGCAAATTTTGAACCCAATTTAAATTAAATTATACCCAAATTTATTGAAACGGAAGTAATTTCAATTAAATTTACTCGAAACAATTTGAGTAATTACCCTATTGTCATTTTCAACAATTCTACTCATTAATTTTCAAATTTCAATCCAGAAATTCGAAATTCACATAATTAAAGTTTTATTCATAAGTAAATTATAAAGTCTTAAAAACGACAAATCTTGCAAAGTTGAGTACAAGTTTGTATTGGTTTGGTCTAAAAATAGAGTTATTTGTTGATTTCCTGTGTGCAAAGTAGAAGAGGGTGTAAAGTACAAATTCAATTATTCTTCACTGGTTTGATTTTTGAAGGCGCTCTCAACTTTGGGCGCGTTGGTACGATCTCCATAAAAAAGCCGCGAACTTCAAATTTCAACCTCCTACACTGCTATCTAGTGAGCTTTGCTAACAACTCATACACGTTAATTCCCACGTCTCACACACGAGCGCAGGTCGAGCGCACACCTACTCGTTTGTTTACCAACAGATATATTCTCTTGTTTACCAATTGGTAATTTCCGCAAACACGTTTAAATCCCCCTTAATCTTATTAAAACTTTATCGTCTATAAACAGCTGGACATTTTAAACTCATTTTGTTTCCTTATTCTGTTCACTATTGTGGATTATTTTTACGTAATTTAATTACAGTTAATTTGTTTGAACTATTTATTTTATTCTAATTGAGAACAATATTAAGTGGTTGACTTTTGATTGTTCTTTAACTCCCGAATTATTAAAGTAGCACCGTTTAAATTATTAACTTCTCCGGTACTTGTGTTGAAGGAATTTCCTCCTCGCACATTAACACTTCGTAGTTTAATTTTATTTTTTTTTCAGCTGCAACTCTTCAATTTTAAAAGTGTATTTGGATACCGCTACAGTTTATGATTTCTATTTAAAATTCCCCAGTTCAAATCAATTTCCATTCTGACTCGAATTGAATTTGCTAATTCAACTCCATTCGTTCCTCGCATTGTTCAACCCTCATTCATCCTAACCCTTCCAGAATGCCTAAGGAACAAGTATCGGTCAAAAGCGAATCGTCCCATGATTACTCCCAAGTACTGCAGTCGGCTCAGCGTTTGGTGGCGGAGCGGGAGGACATTTTCGCTGATGCGTCATCCATATACCAAATCGGCAAAGATTTTGATATTTCACAACTAACAGCTCTTCAAGCATATGTCTCCCGGTTGGAACCGCTCGCTCAGGAATTTAAGATTGTTCAGTCGAAATTATTAGACCTCAATGTCGTCTTAAAGAAGGAGGATCAAATCGAAACGCGCCAAGTTCGGAACTCATTTCGTGATTTGACAATCCAAATCGAATGTCTCTACTTAACTCTTAAAAAGCAAGAGCCTGCCCCTCCTTCGGCCACTGTTTCAACACCTCAAGGCGCTTCCACTAGCCATTTCAACCCGCTGGAGAAAATCCGGATCCCCCAGTTTGACGGAAATGTACAAGCTTGGCCGGAATTCTTCTCGTTATTTACGTCATTGATACACCAAGCTCCAGGCATTAATGACACCCAGCGTTTCCAATATCTTAAAACCGCTTTGAAAGGCGAAGCCGCCTCTGTCATTTCTGGCTTACCATTAACTGGCGAAAATTATCAGGTAGCATACCAAGCTCTGATATCTCGGTATGCCAATCCACGTAGAATAGCTTCCATGTATTTTTCAAAACTCGACCTCTTTAAAAAACAATCCTCATCTTCTCTCTCCCATTTGAAGGACTTCCTTAACACACATAGGAGCTCAGTTAGTGCCCTTAAGGCCATGAATTTGGACGATTTAACTGATTTTTTATTATTCTCCCTAGCGCTTCGAAATTTAAATGCAGACATTACCCGTAAGTTCGAAGATCGAATGGCCACTTCAGGAATACCCACATTCCAAAACCTTATTGACTTTGTAGTTCAGCAGGTGCAAACCATGGAACTGTCTCCTCACCCTACACCCTCTACTCGTGGTTCCCAGTTTGCTAAAGAAGTTAAAACACCCTCGCGTAGCATTTTTATGCTCAACTCAAACCCTACTCAAGTGAAACCCCGTACGGAGAGCCGTTCCAAATCACCTCCAAGTGTTTGTATTTTATGTCGCGCACCACACGTATTGTCTGTCTGCCCTCAGTTTGCCAATTTATCTCTGGACCGCAAATATGACTTTCTCCGTACTAAAAGGCGTTGTTTCAACTGTCTAGGCAATCATTTACGCTCTCAGTGTCAGTCCCGATTTTTATGCCGTGTGTGCCAGTCTAACCGGCATAACACCCTGCTGCACTCCGAACCCACACCCACTTCTCAACGCCCTTCAGCCCCTGAGGCTCCACTACCCGCAGCGCCTTCCCCCACTGTAAAACCAGCAGAACCCGAGCAGGCATGCTTTTTCAGTGCCAATGACACTGGTATGCCGCAGGTATTGTTGGGCACCCTCAACGCCAGCATCTCCGACGCTTGGGGAAATTCACACGTTATCCGAGCTGTCTTGGACCCGGGTTCACAGATTTCTGCTATATCCCAATCTTGTGTGGCCTTTTTAGGACTGCACACTGCCGCTACACGCGCTCAGGTCACCGGGGTTGGCAACGCGCCGGTTTCCGCCTCCGGTCTCATTAATTGCACTCTTCAGTCACGCGTTAAGAATTTTAAACTCCCTGTACACGCGTTAGTGCTGCCTTCTATAGCAGCTTCCTTACCCACGCATTCTATACCTCAGTCGCTACTTCAACGGTACTCGCACTTACCTCTAGCGGACCCGCATTTTGGAACTCCCGCTCCCGTGGACATGCTCCTAGGAGCTGAAGCCTTCCCACTTCTGTTATGTCAAGGCGACCAGGTGCAGAATATGGAGGGCCTATCCGCCATTCCCACTCACTTCGGAATTGTCATACTAGGCGCCCTTGCCTCCGCGCAACCTGACATGCGCCTAACTTCTCTCCATGTTTCCTGCGATCTGGCTGGTCAACTCCAGAAGTTCTGGGAGATCGAAGAGGTCCCCTATAATCGTAATGTTGACCCTGCCGATGCCTGGGTGGAACAACACTTCCTTGAAACTCACTCCCGTGACGCTGAGGGTCGTTACATAGTCGCACTTCCCTTCAAGCAGGGAAGCCCCCCGTTAGCCGTTAACGCCATTCCTCCACGGGCCTCACTAAATAATTTGGAGCGCCGGTTACGGAGTAAACCCACACTTCATACAGAATATTCTAAATTTATGCAGGAATACCTACGGTTGAACCATATGACTGAGGCTGACACTCTCGTGGACTACATTATTCCTCATCATGTGGTGACCAAGGGCCCCTCCGACTCCGCTCGTGTGCGAGTGGTGTTCAACGCCTCCGCCAAGGACATTAATTATCTGTCACTCAACGATCGCCTGCTACCTGGCCCAAAGCTCCAGCGCGACATTTGTTCGATACTACTCTCTTTTAGGCTTAACCCTATTGCCCTCACGGCTGACATCGAAAAAATGTACCGCCAGGTTCTTATACGTCCGCAAGACCGATGTCACCACCACATTATGTGTCGCCCCGACCCCAAAGGCGAGGTCAAGGAAATGGAATTAAATACCGTAACATATGGCTTAACGCCATCCGCCTTTTTGGCCCAACGTGTTTTGTTACAGCTCGTTCAAGACCATGGGGGAACGTACCCCTTAGCTTCCAATGCCATTAAAACATGCACCTACGTCGATGATGTGATTACCGGAGCCCCGGACGCCCCTACAGCTTTGTTACTTCGCCAGCAGCTCGAAGAGCTACTCATCATTAAGGGCGGGTTTAGACTCAAGAAATGGGCCTCAAATTCTCCTGCTTTATTGGCCAAGTGGCGAAATCAACCCGAGTGTTGTGCCATTCCATTTGACTCCGGCGAACACGCCTTTCCAATTTTGGGCATCCTATGGGACCCTACCTCGGACGTGTTAAGATTTTCTCTATGCCCCTTTTATGGCGATCTCACTAAACGTTCCATTTTATCGTACATTGCGCGAGTGTTTGACCCGCTAGGTTACCTGGCACCTGTAACCTCCACTTTAAAAATTTTATTGCAACAGCTATGGGTCGCCCAGTTGCCCTGGGATGAATCCCTGTACGAGCCGTTACTTGGCAACGCGCTAACCATTATCCGCCAGTTACCTTTAGTGACTGACATTTGCATTCCCCGTTATGTACCTCACTCAGCGTCCTTCCCTATTGAGGTGGTTGGATTTTGCGATGCGTCGGCCCAGGCCTATGCCGCTTCTATTTACTTAATTTTTCGCCAAGACGCTCATGTCTATCCCACCTTATGGATAGCTAAATCGCGCGTTGCCCCTCTCAAAACTCTGTCAATTCCTAGACTCGAATTGTGTGCTGCGGTCTTACTCAGCAGGCTATATGTTGCCTCAGGCGTTTCCGCCCTCTCTGGTGTGTCCAGTCGTCCCCGATTTTACTCGGACTCCCGTGATGTCCTTCACTGGCTTCACACCCCCCCTCATTGTTTACATACCTTTGTGGCCAACCGAGTGTCTCTGGTTCAGGAATTGGTGCCAGACTCTCACTGGGCTTACGTGCCCGCTTCACAGAACCCTGCTGATTTAGCTACTCGGGCAATACCCCCCGCTAATTTCACTAAGAAGGAAACCCAGGCCTTGTGGCTCCATGGCCCCTCTTTTTTGACCTTATCCAAGGCGTGCTGGCCCCCTCCGTTTGCAGTAACGCACCCTGAACCTACCTCTGTTACTGAAGCTACTAATTTAATAGCTACCCTGCACCGTGCAAGCGTCATCGACCCCTCCCCAGACACATTGCTGGAATCCCTACGTAGATTCAGTTCTTTCACCCTACTTAAGCGAGTTTTCGCCTGGATCCTTCGGTTCACTCGCATTACTCGACTCGATTTTCATGATCGCGGGCCTCTCCGCGTCCCATTGACCACTGATGAGCTCATGCAGTCGGAGCTCACCCTAGTTCGCCTAACCCAGGCTCACTACTTTACGGATTTACTACACGCGCTCCGCACTTCGTTACCTGCACCCCCCTCTTTGGCTACCCTAAGCCCTTTCCTTGACGAATCTGGACTCGTCAGGGTGGGCGGAAGACTCCAGCAGTCTTCTTTGCCGTTTCGCTCGAAACACCCGCTGCTGTTGCCAAAGCAGGCCCATTTATCGATGCTCATTTGTACGCATTATCATATCTTACACCTGCACTCTGGTTCTAATACCGTGCTCCCAGCTATACGCGAAAGGTACTGGATTCTTTCTCTGAGGTGTTTACTTCGCAAGTGTATTTATCGCTGCATGACCTGTCACCGTTTCAGGGCTCATTCTTATCAACCGGTCATGGCCCCTTTACCCGCGCACCGAGTTACAGCCGCCCGTCCGTTTGCTCACGTTGGTGTGGATTTTGCAGGTCCATTTCCGACGCGCCGTGCATCACTTCGCTCTTATGTAACCACGAAAGGCTACTTATGTTTATTCGTGTGCTCGGCCACCAAGGCCCTGCATTTAGAATTTGCCTCTGCACTGTCCACGGACTGTTTTTTAGCCGCTTTCGACCGCTTTATAGCTCGGCGTGGCTTGCCGAATTGTATTTATTCGGACTGTGGGCGTAACTTCGTGGGTGCCGCGAAAGAATTGCGCTCCCTTTATGATTTCCTACGCTACTCCTCAGCGGTCATTGACTCTCATCTGAGTAACCGTGCCGTTTCCTGGCAGTTTAACCCCCCGTATGCACCGCACTTTGGTGGACTCTGGGAAGCCGGAGTTAAGTCAGTCAAAACCCTGCTTGTGCGCCTCGCTGGCGAACGCCCATATTCTGCAGAGGAATATTTCACACTCTTTGCCCGCATTGAAGCGGTGTTAAACAGCCGGCCTCTAATTCCTATAGCCTCGGACCCTAATGAGTCCGCAGGATACCTCACCCCTGGACACTTTCTCATTGGCTCCTCATTGCTTTGTCTGCCTGAGGTCCCTATTCCCGCTGAAGCCTCTGTTCGCCATCGCTGGCAAGTACTGCGCCGTACAGCCCAGACATTTTGGAAGCGCTGGTCGCGAGAGTACTTAAATTCCATGCTCCAGCGGATGAAGTGGCACCGCCCTGGCTCTGATGCCGTGGTGGGTGATGTGGTGTACGTGCGATGCGCCAACGCTGCTCCACTCGATTGGCCCGTTGGCCGTATTGTAGCATTACACTCTGGTCCTGATCACGTTTCCCGAGTCGCCTCGGTCCGCACTGGCAGCGGTGTTATCACCCGTCCAGTGCGCCGCCTTATTCCCTTACCTACCGCGGAATGAGCGTTGCTCTTCCCGGCTCTCGTTTCCCTATCCCATCCCTTTTTCCCTTTTCACCACTCCCGCAGCAGAGGGATTTACGCTCCCTCTCCCGCTTCCTTTGAACCCCTCGCTTAATCCCTAGTACCCGTATTGTTAAAAGCTATTGCTTTTAAGGTGGGCGGTATGTTTACGAACTTCCCCGCTCGGCTGCGCCACTTTACGGCGCGCCGGCTCTCCGCGCCGCCAAGCGGGAACTCCTCAGTTTTGAATGTTACACCCGGTTAGATAAGTGCTATTCGTGCTATCACCCAGTGAATGTAGTTCTGTTCTAAGAGTAACAACCCGCTGATAAGTTTTGTTTTGTATGTCGGACCCGCTGTGATTGAGTAGAGTTTTATTCCGACACCCGGCTTAGATAAGCACCCAGTTAATTTTAGTGGAATTTGTTGACCCTCCAAATTCAGTGTTAGCTATTACAGCTAAACTCATTTGTAGTACATTATATTTCATCTGGGATTACCCTGCAGCTTCTTCCAGGGCAACAGGTATATTTAAGGTTCATTCTGACTTGTAGATCGATCTATTTGCTCTGTTTGAACAGGTATACGCTGCCCAGTACGTGCCAGCTTAGAAGATTTGCAAGGTGAGTGCTCACAACCGTTTTCTCATATTATACAAACTTGTCGAGACCCCCCTTTGGAACTCCTGGTTACGCCAGGAGACAATACATACAGTCCACTCCCTGTTTTGTAGACCCGATATTAAACAATTCCAAACTCTAAACTATTATTTTTCGATTTCGTCCTTCCACTACACTTGACTGGTTGTTTTTATCATAGTAGCTTGTTTATACTTTTTCATTCCTCCAGATTTATCTGGCGACTGGCTAAAAGCCCTTCTTAGACTTTGTACTTTTTATCCCAGTTTTCTGTCTCTTCATGGTAGCTAGACATCCGTTTCTATAAGGAAGTTTGGCTGTCTAAGTTGAAGCTCATTCGCCACAATACAATGTTGTAGTTGCATGATGCTTAGTTGTGAAGTAACGATGGTAGCGCCTTGCTAAAGCTGGTAATGGAACTTGTTGAATAATTAAGGTAAATAAAAAAAATCAAGGAACAAGGATACTTTTATTATTATTCAGACAAACTATAAAGAAATTGTAAAACTGTTCTCATCAAAATATACTTACACAAAAGCAACCTAAATAGAAGTCAACTTAACTCTAGTAAAGGGAAAAAACCTGTTACCACTATTGCGATAATTCTAATCGAAAAAAATAACATAATCGATACTTCACAATATTATTTATCGTTCACTAAATTCTCAGCTGAACTGTTGAATCCCCAGGCCAGGGGCTTTGGTGTGGTGCATTTTCTCAATAAGGGCTGGCTTGATTCTATTATACGAACTTGGTTTTTTCGTTTAATTTTCATGAGAATCGAAAGGTTATGGTTGAAATTCCGTCAACCGCAAGGGCAACTTTAACTAGGATATTTTGTGTGTGAGAGAGAGAGAGATAGAGTGATAAAGTATGGGAGTGGATGAGAGACCAACCGTTACATTCAGGATCACAAAATATCGTACATTTCTAGGTTAAAAACTCAGTTTGGAAAAATTAACACAACCCCAATAGTTTCTCTTACAGCGATAAGTAAAAATAAAAGCAGTAAGGAAAGTATAGTAGTGGGCATTTTTTTCACGCGGATATCATACATTGAATTGAAGATAAATGTTGAATATATCGATGGATCCGCAATTCTGGATAACAAAATCTGGTATTTTATCCGGGCGTAGCATGCATAATCCTTTTATTCCTGACCGGTTTTTGATTTTTCCATCCATCGTCAGAGCAAATTTATTTACGTTCGTGTTAAATGCAATGTGCGGGTAATATAACCTCCCGCCCATACATACAATCAACAAACCAACAATTGTCGAGTGTAACTAGATAGATTACGTTGAAGTGAACTCTCTATACGAACTTAATAAATTTACTCTTACGATGAGATTTACAATGAGAACGACACCGACGGTGGCATTGGAGATGCTGTTAGGGCTAACCCCTCTTCAGTATGTGGTAATGGGGGAGGCATCGAAAGGGTACCTCAGAATGAGGTGCAAGGGAGAATGGGTGAGAACCTTTCGGGGGGATCACACTAGGATCGAGGATGAAATTTGGCGAGTGAACCGATTTCTGCTATCCAAACTTGATGAGACGAGCAAGAAATAGGGATTTGAGAGAGATTATGAGATTACCATTGGTAGTATAAGGGATGATAACCTCACGAGGCCAACGGAGTCGGGCAGCGGTATTATTCACTGCTATTCAGATGGCTCTAGGCAGGAGGGCACTGGCCTGTCGGGGGCGGGAGCATGGTTTCAGGAGTTGGACAGAGGGAGTTCGGTGGCCTTGGATGGGTTGGCCACGGTCTTTCAGGCAGAGGTGGTGGGCATTATTGAATGCTGCCACCTGGTGGGGGAGTGGCAGGGAGAGTTCAAGGAAGTGCGGATTTTCTCGGATAGCCAGGCCGCACTAAGGGCTTTGAGTAAGCCTTGGTGGAGTTCGAAATTAGTGGGAGAATGTCGGAGGAAGCTCAATGCTTTAGCTCGGAGGGGTACGGTGCGCCTCTATTGGATACCCGGACACGCGGGAATAGAGGGGAATGAGAGGGCAGACCAGTTGGCCAGGGAGGGATCATCTCAACCATTTTGTGGTCCTGAACCAGCCCTGGCTGTCACAAAGACGTTTCGTGACAAACAGATTAGACTTTGGGAGACGAAAGTTTTGGAGAAACGCTGGGGGGACACGCAGGGGTGCCTCCAAGCCAAAAGATTTATAAAGACAAGTAGGCAGGGAACTTCGGAGTATCTCCTGTCCCTTAGTAGGACGGGTCTGAGGACCCTGATAGGGATAGGACCCCATTCGCAGTTCTGACAAATGGGACTGCGACGACCGAGTCAGGGAAACGGTGTACCACTACCTTTGTCAGTGTCCCCGTTTCGTTGGAACTAGGTTTCGTGTATTTGGGAGGGCATCACTTTCGCAGGATTGCCTGCGCGAGCTGGAGTTTAGGATATCTTGGGATACTGTAAACTAACCGGTAAGCTACCGGGGGAAATTAATTAAGGGGATAGGGGGGTATCGGGGGGATAAAGGCCACATGGCTTAGGTCCCGCGCCATTAGGCACCCGAATTACAATAATAATAATACTCTTAGGATGGATAAAAAAATCCGAAATCGGTCAGGAATAAAAGGAATATGCATGCTATGATGGATAAAATACCAGATGAAGATAAAATATCTTGATTTTTAATTAAATTGTTCACTCTGAGATTTTCTAACCACAACATTTCTTTTATTGAATGAAAAATCAAACTGATGGATGGATAATAAAGCAGATATTTATTATACGATGGAATTCATTATTTATATTTTGTTTATTTTTTTTTTAATTTTATTTAATTTCCATAGAAAATCAATTTACCTCCAGGTATTATTTATTAAATTCTAATATTAAATAAATAAATAAATAAAAAAAAATTAATACTTGTAAGTTTTGATGTCTGTAATAACACGCACATTGTGGGTGCTATAATGTATTATTGGAGAGAAGTCACACGGGTGTAGTAGCAAGTTCGTAATTGGAGCACATCTTTCATTCCTCATACCCTCCTTTCATCAAGCACATAGTGTTGTGCTCTTACATCATAATGGTTGGACAGTATGTGTGTGAGTGTGTGTGTGTGTGTGTGTGTGTGTATGCCTGAGATGGGGAGAGACTTTAATCCTTTTAGAAATATCACATACTTAGTGTAGAACTGTAACAAATCTCATAGACACACCATACAGTAACTAACCGTACAATGTAATACTTTTTTTTGATTTATATAACTATTCCAACTTTTATATATATAATATAATATATATATAAACAACCCTTTTCAGCAACAATCCTCTTCTGTAAGAAGCAATAAAGGTGCCGCCATATTATATTTACAACATTCTATAGTTTCTAAAAAAAAAAAAAAAATCTGGTGTGAAACACTCACACAACTTTCTCTTACTCCAGTTCTCAAAATTATAATTGACAAATGTTATAGTTTGTGTGACCGAATTTAATGAAATTCATCGAAAAACTGTTCAGTAAAAGCGCACACTTCGATTTTCTTGAAACTCGAAATTTTGCCCATCTATTTATTTCTAATTAATTTTATTTGGATGATAGAATATTATAATCAACTATGATAGCACTTTAGGAAAAAAACACAACCCCAACTCCTCCCCTAAAACTGCCCTTAAATGAATTTTTCCAAAGAAATGTTTCGAAAAAAAAGTTGTAGCTCTTTGTATGTGTAGTTGATATATGAAGTTTCAAGAAAATCGTCGGAGCTATTTTTGAGAAAATTATAAAAAAAAGTAAAAAAGTGGTACATCCGGTTCAAGAATTTGGACAGATGACCCACTGTCGGATCTCATGATGATATCTAAACGGAATATCAAGTTTGAACTTTCTACGATGTTTCGTTTTCGAGCTATGCTGTTCACATTCATACGTACATATACACACACACACACACCTCAAAACGGATATTTCCAGTGAAAACTCGATATCCAAAATTTGACACGATTACATTACTTCCTCTTTATTAGAATAGGATTTTCTTCAAATTTCGAGAAATGTTTTAAATAAAAGTTTTAGCGTATTATATGTATGGTTTATATATAATAGTTTAACGAAAATCTTTGGAGTTATATTCGTGAAATTCGCCAAAAAAAAAGAAAAAAAAAATGAAAAATCCAATTTAATCGTTTAGGTTTCCGCGGTCATTTTCATGAAAAACACTTGGGTTTCCAGGTTGAGACAAACGTCAGTTTGCCGAAAATCGACGTTTCGTATATGTTGCAATGAGCCTTATCAGAGGATCGTTACACCTTGAAAGCCAATAAGGCAAAACCAATAATAATTAATTAATTATTAATACTAATGATATCAGAGATGGGCGTTTGCTGGATGGATGTTTTGCTAAAAACAGTGTGATAGCATAGACTTGTACAGAGCAAATTTAATTGATACACTCAATACGCTAGTTGAGAGTGTATCAACGTTCTAAAACTGGAAGAGCTTTTTTTTCTGAAGCATGAAGTCGGGGTATGCCAAATTAGGCGCCTCTCTCTCTCCCTTTCATTGGTCCCGAGCCTGCTGTTGATGTATCTTCTGGCACATGTCGGTCAGGCTTCCAGTAATGGACAGCTTCACAACATTCATCCTTATGGATGAGCACAGTTGGTTGTCGGCAGCCCAAAATGCTCATCGGGGGTCCGGACTGGGCTTATTAGTGAGACGTTTGCTGTGTTTTTCACGGAACTCTCTGAGGCATCTGGTTGGACACTTACTGGACATTGTGGTTTAAGGAAAAATCTCTACGTAATGGAGCTCATGCCGGATCCATTTTGTAGAGTCTGTGAGGCAGAGAAAAGGAATCACCCATCAGATTGCCTGGGTTGTGAGGAAATCAGGTTTAGGGACTTTATAATCCGGGTTTAGAACAGGATGTCTGTGGAAGAGCTTAGGCTATTTCCCCATAAGGTTATTGTCCGATTTGCTCGGACTGGGTGAATCTTAGATGGATTGGACCCGGGTCTGGATATTTATTCTATACCCGGTTTGTTGTTGTTTTTCTTGGGCCCAGTAGGGCTTTGGATAGCGTAGGGTTTGGTCTTCCCTACAGACAAATAATAATTATTATTATAATTATAATAATGAGTCTATCAACTAAATTTGCTCTTTGCAAGTCTATGTTGTTACACATACTGTTTTGATAAAAACATCCTGATAATTGGCGAACGCCGGAAACCGGTCGATGACCCCAAAAAGAAACAGGCTATGACGTAAAATATCTCTGATGCTTTCCAACTCTGCGGAACCAACCACAATAATAATTTGCCTTATTGGTTTTCAAGATGTAAGTCCCTAAGAGGCCCAACATGGGCAAAACGTCGGTTTTTATCAAACCCAAGGGTTTTTCAAATACAATTTAGTAAAGTAAATGATACTATCGGTTGATTAATTTTGATCAAAACTTTACTTTCAAATCCCATAGTGGATCTTAAACTAAATATCAAATTTAAACTTTCTACGATTTTCCATTTTTCAGTTATGTTTACCATACACACTCACACGCACTTGTGCAATTGTGTAATAAACTGAAAATAGCAGTTTAGAGGTAAACCTAACCCCACCGCCTCCTAGGAGTAAAAGAATGTACTCGTAAAAAGGCCACTAAAAGTTTTAGCGTCTTTATAATAGCTGATTGAAACATTAATTTCAAGCAGTACTTTATTTAAAAAAATTATTAACTAGTTTGAAAATTAAATAGCGTTTGGTAATGAAATAACAATTAACTGTATATTGATAAATGAACAGAGCTCTAAGTTTATCAAGTTGATTAGTGGTTATATGCTTATGAATGAATAACCAAGCTGGTATATATGCAAAGTGAAATTCTCCATTTCATATAGTGTAGGGATATATTTAGGTGCACGCTTCTCTACACATCATTGCTACATGATTTGGTTTAACTCATATATATATATATACAGAAACCAGATTCTGACCATTAAACTTGCTGCTTTTGGTCTTGCATATTGAATAACAGAACGGGGGGGGGTGGTGATGTGAGCAAGGCTAGTAATGCTACATTTTCACTTTGTGCTTTAAAATCCGTTTCAAATGGACCTATGTACGTTTTATATGGTATATAAAGCTAATATTACATTTATGAGAACTTTCATGTTTTTTGGACAAAATTATTAATGACCCAACAATGGAGGAGGGTCCTTCCATCACAATTATTTTTGTTTTGTTTTTTAATTACCAAAAAAAAAAAAAAAAGCCTTAAATATCACGCATTTTGTCATTGATATTTCCCCCCCTAAATATTCCATCTTTAATTAATCATATAATTAATTAATAAAGAAAATGCTGTTTTTTTTTCATTATAATTTTCATGTTTTGAGACTACTTGACCCACGCTCTAAATTTTCCCTTGAAAACAAAAGACTTAACTAACAACACTATTATAAAGCCCCTCTGGACATACGGGTGCGAGGTCTGGGGGTCCGACCAAGCATTCCAACTCCTATCCCATTCAAGCTTTTCAATCCAAAACCCTCAGAAGAATTACCAATGCCCCCTTCTATGTTTCCAACCTAACCCTTCACACTGACCTCAAAATCCCTTTTGTCCATCAGTTAATAAAAGTACGTTACAAAAAATTCCATGAACTCACATCCAACCATTCTCTAACCCTTTAGTCCAAAAAACTCTCTTCTCTTTCTATCCCACACAACCCTTTTCAGGACACTGAAACGCCACCGACCCCGCGACCACCTAACTTCAGGTTAGCATTTTTTAGTAATAATTCTAAGATTCTAACGGGGGAATTGGCTCTTCAGCCTACGCCACCGCGACACCCCAAGGATCTATTGTGGCACAAGTAATAATTAGGGAGTACCTCCACTGGGAGGCATCTCCTAACAAGACTTTCACGCCCTTTTATATCACCATCATCATATTCACTTATTATACTGTCTGTATAGTTGTGAATTTTTCAATAAATTACAAAATAAAAATTAAAAAAATCTGGTGTGAAACACACCCAGAACACATTCTCGTACACTTCTTAATATATAGTTATATATAAAATCAGAAATTTTCTTTAAAGTTCAGATTTTGCTCATTTATGCTAAAATGAATAGACAGGTTGTGGGGGGGGGGGGGGGGGGAGTGCAACCTACTAACCAAGTATAGCTAGAGAATGATTACATTGTAGAGAGCGTCAATAAAATTAAACGAACACATTAGAAATTTTAACGCCTCTGGTTCCTCAGTACCAGCTAAAAACAAATTTTTTTCCCATGAAAAGTATTATAAATAAAAATAATAGATTTATTTTTATAGGTTATTATAGGGGAGGGAATAGCTAAGTGGTTACTGCGTTGGACTCCCACGCAGAGGTCCCGTGTTCGAGTCCAGTACTACCCTTAGATTTTTTCTACCTACGAGACTTTGCAGCTATGTGTAGCGAGAGAAAACTGTTTGGACGCCGGCAATGCCCTGAGAAGCCTCCGGATGCTATTGACCATAGATGTTGACGCGCCATAAAAAAAAAAAAACCCTATGGCGCAACAGCCCATGAAGTGTTAAGGCTTGCCAAATGGCGATTTCAATATTTGGGGGTGTGTGGTAAGCACGCCGCTTAGTTCCGGCCTTCGCTACCTAACTGTAGTGTAATGTGATAGCAAGAGGAAAAAAGATATAATTTTTAAATAAATATAAGTCTAGGAATTATAACTAGTGGTTCCAGCCAGCCGCTATCTGCAGGTCAAGAACCGCGGCAAACTAAAAACCCTTTCAAATAAGGGTCAATACACAGCCAAAGAAACGCCGCTAAACCCTTTCAAACAGGGGTCATTATACGGTCAATGTACAGAGGCCATCTGGCCTGTATACCCTTCATACAAGGGTCACTGTACACTCGAGAGGCCACCTGGCTACCGTCTATTAACAACAGTCTCTTTTAATCACCGACTGGCCACCATCTGTCGCCACCTGGTCACCGACCTACCTAGGGTCAACATACTGCAAGAGATGTCTTAGTGTGGCACGTACTTACACATCTGTCAATGTGTGAGTGATACCAATATAAATTTCGCCCCACTGGAGGAGGGTATCAGTTACATATCAGTTATAGATCAGTCTACATCAGTTACGAGTATTCAACAGTCAGACAGCAGTTCACGCCAGTTCAAGTAGTTAAGTTTCACACATCGCGAGCGCGTCCCTATTCAAGGTTTAAAAATTACATCTTTAATATTTATTAATCATTTCATAATTCATTTTTATAGTTGTGCATCTTAGTTCATCTAATTTCAAACACTTTAAATTAATTGTTAAAATATAGTCTATTTTCGTAATTCAGTAGTTCGTATTTCGAGTAACAACTCTCTAACTAACAATCACCTATTCATCACTTCATCTCCCAATATCAAGACATCTGATTCCAATACAGTAGCTTCCCATTTTTTATCACGACTTTGCCAACACCGACTTTATCCTCACGGGAATCCGAACCCTGAATTCTCGCACGATAGGCGAGTGCGCTAGCCACAACACCAACGCGTGAGAACGTTGACGCGCCCTAAATTAGGGGGGAAAAAATATATTTTTTAAATAAACTTACATAGCCTCAAATGCGATGAAAGCACCAAAAAGGAATAGTAAGTTTGTGCTTTTTGCTATTTTTCGTTTTTTCAAATATTTCCTTCAGAAAAACACATAAACACGCATAGATCATATATGCTAAAAACCAACTTTTATTTATTTAATATTACGAGTAATAATCTTAGTAATATGTTACAACTACAACAATGTGAGGCGCGCAAGTAAATTTGGTTGACACAGGTTTCAGTTCACATGTTAAAACAGTTTGATTGAATAATCACTCGGTAGTTTTTGGTGATTTCCTTAACATGCATAAAGACCAGACCATTCGTATTCAAAACATTCTTATTCTAGAAGGTCTCTAGTGCTACGAGGTATGTAAATTAAGTAATAAGACTGATTTTCTAGTGTTCGATCTGGCAACACTGGAGACGCGGCGCATGCGTGGTAGGGCAAGTAAACATCTGATACAAGTCCAGTGCAAATTTGAAAATGCTAGAGTTGTTGCACTGTCCGTAGTGACTTTTTTTGTGAGCAAGGTTTTTTCAGTGCGTTTTAAAAATGAGCCACACCAATTAGGAGCAACGTTGTGCTATCAGGTTTTGCTTCAGACTTGGACACAGTGCAACGGAAACGTTTGCAAAAATGTGCCAGGCCTATGGAGACAATGTTTTGTCGAGAGCACAGGTTTTTAGGTGGTTTAAGTCGTTTGCAGAAGGAAGGGAATCAATTGAAGACGAGCCTCACAGCGGAAGGCCTTCATATTCAAGAACCGACGAAAATGTTGGTAGAATCCGCGATCTCGTGTGTTCAGATCGTCGTTTGACGGTCCGAATGATTGGCGAAGAGTTGAATTTGACTCACACAACCGTTCATCAAATTTTGACTAATGAATTGGGGATGGGAAAAATTTGTGCAAAAATAGTTCCGAAAAATCTTTCACAAGAGCAAAAAGACATCAGAAAGGAAACGAGCCTTGACTTATTGGGAGCAATTGAAAACGATCCCAATTTTTTGGAACTTGTTATTACAGGAGACGAGTCTTGGGTGTTTGAGTATGACCCAGAAACTAAGCGTCAGAGCATGCAGTGGCACACTTCAACCTCTCCAAGGCCAAAAAAAGCAAGAATGAGCAAGTCAAAAATCAAATGCATGCTGATTTGCTTTTTTGATAGCCAAGGAATCGTTCACAAAGAATTTGTGCCTCAATGCCAAATGGTAAACCAACATTTTTACCGAGAAGTTCTTGAGAGACTTCGAAAAAGAGTCATGCGTGTGAGACCAAACATCAAAAACAAGTGGGTGTTGCATCATGACAATGCTCCGTGTCACACCGCGATTTCTATTAATGAGTATTTGGCCAGTAATAACATTCCTGTGGCTCCTCAGCCTCCTTATTCACCCGACTTGAGTCCATGTGACTTTTTTTTTGTTCCCCAAATTGAAAAATCACCTCAAGGGACGTCATTTTGGAACATTGGAGAATATTCAAACAGCCGTAACCGACCAACTGAAGTCTATTCCAGTATCCGAGTTCCAGCACTGGTATGACGAATGGAAGAATCGTCTTCAGCGTTGTGTGGCTTCCCAAGGTAGTTACTTTGAATGGGATTAGTTGAATTGTAATTTTATTTGAATAAAAAAAAAGATAAAAAATCAGTCTCATTACTTAATTTACACACCTCGTATTTTCACTTCAAGCTTTGAGTAGCATTGTCAGGTAGTTGAGGAGAGGAGAGTTGTTGCCCTAAAGGATTTGGATGGAAAACCAAATTATTTTGTTTTCATGATTTCCGATAAAAACGCAATTTCCAAGAATTTACTCTTACTTTCTCCCTTACAACATTAAAAAAGGAAATAAACAAAATATGGTGTTCAACACTGACAAAACTTTCTCTTAGTCTACAATTTACATAATTAAAAGTGCCGAAAATGAAGTAGGCATATTATAATAATGAAGAAAAACATTATTTTACAATATTTCTGATTAATGCATTAGTTGAATGGTGCTGATTTTCTCCTCTCTTTTAACTCCTCTTTAAGTTAATTAATTTCACAAAAGCCTAAATAGTGTTTTCATCCGATAGTAGTAATTGTTTCCATAATTAGAAATTTTGGAACTCGATTATCTCAATCATCTATAATAAATCAAAATTATCTGAAGTTAAAACATTAATGTATTGCTGTCAATTAACTTTCCATTTTAAAATTTCAAATCATAAATTGTGCGGGCAATTTTACGTTATATACATACGGGCAACTAGAGATTATAATTGTTAAAATTTAAAATGTCATTAAACGTTTTTACTGATTATTAATATGAACCTATTAACCTAATTTATTGTTGTTTGGAATTTTTCGCAGAGATATTTAATTTCTACAACAATTCACAGCCTTCTTAATATCTATAATTTTAATCAGTATTTTTCGGTTAAGATGTATATAAAAAAAAAAAAAAAAAAAAACTAGTAACATGGTACTTCTGGTTGAGGAATTTTGACAGATGTTGACTATTTTGACAAATTTTGACTGTTAGATCCATAAACGGTTACATAAACGGAATATCGAGTTTCAACTTTCTACGGTTTTTCGTTTTTGAGCTATGCTGTTCACATACATATACACACACACACACAGACCATTTGCTGGAAACCACTTTTTTGGACCCAGGGGACCTCAAAACGGATATTTCCATTGAATACTCGATATGGAAAATTTGGCACGATTAAATAGTTCCTCTTACTAGAAGGAAGAGAAAGTAAAAAGGTAAACATAATTACATATGTGAACAACACATATGTATACTCTGAATATGAACGTATTTTTACATTGCAGTTGTTTATATAGGAAATTATTGGAACCGCTTTTCGTGAAAATTCCAAAATAATTGAGAAATCTATTGTGACCTGCGCAAATCCGGATAATTGATTAACTTAAAAATTTGGAATTCTAACAATGTACACAATATAGAATGTGAATGTTGGAATGTATTCAAAAAAAAGCACAGTTTTTAGAAGTTCGTTTGTTGTACCATTTTATTAATAACTTATTAAAGTGCATTTTATGCATTTATACAATCTGTGAAAGTTTCTGTTTATTATCAAAAGTATTACTTCTATTTTATTGTTACAATTTTATTGTTTTTTTTAATACCTATTTTCTTTTTCAGGTGAGTTGGCTTTCTAATCACATGAAAAGTATGTATTAATATTTATTATTATTTATTGATTATAATAAAACAACTTTTCTTAAAACTTTTAATTAAAAAGGATTAATTAAATGTATTATTATGATTTACTTATTGTTTTAATTTCTATTTAATTAATTATTAAGATTAATTTTTGTTATCGATTTGATTTTTCCTTCAGCTTATTACTTTCTCTTACTCCTCTACTAGGAAGAGAAAGTATTTGCGATCGTGTTAAATTTTAGATATCGAGTTTTTACCGGGAAATACACGTTTTGAGATTCACTGAGTCTGAATTGATTTTTTTGTCGAACAAATGGTGTGTGCGTTTTTTTATATTTTGTATGTGAAAAGCATAGCTTAAAAATAATGAAAAGGTGCACAAAGTTCAAACTTAATAATCTGTTTAGGCATTACAATGGGATCCGGAAAGGGAAATAATCTGTCAAAATTCCTCAACCGGAAATCTGGAATCTGGTCGTAAATAAATAAAAAAAAACAACTATCTGGTCAACGTTTCTATAAATTTAGCATCTTCATCAGGGCCCATATATACACTATACTACATGACTATATAAATCTACAAGAAAAAAAAAATACTAAGGCGCAACAGCCCACATGAAGGCTTGCCAGACGGCGATTTGTATAGGGAGGGAGTGTGGTAAGCACGCCCTAGTTCCCACACGGTTTAGTTTCGGCCTTCACTACCTAGGTCGCTACCAACTGTAGCTTCCCACTTTTTATCACGATGCTGGACGAACACCGACTTTGCCCTCACATGGAATCGAAGCCTGAATTCTCGCACGAAAGTGTCGAGTGCGGCTAGCCACTAGACCAACGCGTAAAGACTATATAAATCTACAAACAAAGTACAGAGATATGTATAGTGATGTAATGGAATCGTTTAATGTGATTCCTGATGTAGTAGATGTCTTGAAGAGGGCGGAAGTTAGTTGAGAGATTTTGGAAGTTAGTGCATCGAATTATTAATACGGATTTTATAAAAATAAACTGTATTTTAACAATAATTTTAACGTATAAATGGTAACTAATAACTAGCAAAATACTTAGGAATAAATAGAAGATAAATAAGTAATAAATTAGAATGATAAAATAAACGAACTAAGATGCACTACTAAAAGATAATAAGTTTAAATGAAACTGTGTATAGTCGCGTAAACTGCTGCTCGTGTATATGGACGTGCTCGTATCGTCGTATAAGATATAATGATCTCGTTGTATATGATAGAGTTTATATATCGGTGTTGGCCACACTCACACCAAGACATCTGTCCTAGTGTGCGACCTTGTGCGACCTTCGTAGTTTGCTGACCTTATTTAGGTCAGTGGCCAACCTTATCGGTGCTTGCTTTGATGTAAAGTATTGAAAACGGCTTTTTTCTTTGTTTGGCCGGCATTGTCTTGAAGACGGCGGCCTGCTAGGTCGCTGGTTATAAATTGCTCTTTTATTACTGCCATCCTTTGTTAAGATAGCAGCTGGCTGGAACCACTTGACATTGGTATGACTTTCCATGTCATTATAGTGATGTGTAAAGATTATGTCCATATATATTTATATAGAAATTTATATGTAATTTCCGTATAAATATAATATATGTAGGACTTATATCTCCGTACTTTGTTTGTAGATTTATATAGTCTGTGTATTGTCCTGATGAAGTTGTTACATAATACATCGATAAATTGACCAGGTAGTGTTTTTATTTACGACCGATACCTGTTAGCTATCTCTAGATTAATTATTATTATTTTTTTTTTTTAATTTAAGGCGCGTCAACATACATCTGAGGTCATTGGCGGCCTCCGGATAGTGTTTTCGTTACAGACAACACTGTCGATCAGCGGACAGTAAACTGTAGAAGCTCCTAGGAAGAAAAAAATCTAAGGTTAGCAAAGCTGGATTCGAACACCGTTTCCTCCGCGTGGGAGTCCATTACGCTAACTACTTAGCTATTCCTGTCCCATCTACATTAATTATAATTATGTAAACTTCAGTTAGAGGAAATGATGTCAGTGTTTCACACCAGATTTTTTTTTTTTTTTTTTTTTTTACTTTCTATGACGATCGTGTCAACTTTTTGAATATCGAATTTCCACCGGAAGAAAATACGAGTCTTCTCGCAGTAATTACTGAACGCTTATAGATAAAATAGCAACTTAAACGTTTAATAAAAAAAAACAATGTCATTTTTCAAGAAAATTTTCAATTAATTGCAAGAATTATTGTAAAAAAAAAAAAAAAAATCTGAATAGTTCATCAGATTTTCTTATCCCCCACTTTGTCGCTTTGTTTGCTATTTCTCATTGGGTGAGATATAATACACTTTGCTATATTATGATCTATTTATATACGTTATATACTAGAATTTATCTTATTTATTTATATATATATATATTGCTTGGGTATACTTATGAATTTTGTATATCCTCTTTAGATAGATTTTTTGTTTTCTTTTAGCTGTTTGTCTGTCTGTCAGAGTCTATACATGTCTCTGAGTGCTTCCATGCTTTTTGTGTTGATTACCTGTCGCTCTTTATGTTTGTGATTCGATATATACTAACATCATTGTGTACACTGTATTTCTGTATTTTCCTTTATTTTTTCTTAATGGTATATTTTTTTTGTGTAGATATATCAGTCTTCAATCTTCTATAATATTTGGCCTTTTAATTCTGAATGAAAAATATTGAAAAATCTTATCAAACAGCCTTGGCTGAATTCTACGCATTCGTTTTTATAAAAAAGCACCAACGAGTTGAGTTGGGGGGGTGGGGGCAACCATATTATGATGTATTTAGATATTAGTTTAGATGGCTTATCTGCAGTGATTTTTGCAAGAATATCTTTAAATATTTATTTAACTGACATGAAAGTGGTGCTATTATTTACTTGGAAATCAGTTAATCATTCTTTTCTCCTGTAATCAAGAAATTCATTGTTGTGTAGAAGATGTAAAAGTTAAAATAATTTTTGTCTAATAGAAAGGGTTGTGAGAATACAGAACGTTCAGTTAATTTTTAACAATTTTAAATTATGTTTTCTGATGTAATCTGATCTGAAACACTTACCCGACATATTCTTATCGTAATTATTGTAATTAATATAATATTTTTTTTTTTTTTTGGACTCACAATACATATAAATAAAATAAAAGTATTTGTTAATGATTTACGTTATGAAGAAATTTAGTGATGATCGGTCAAGAAAAAAAAAAAAACATTCAATTATGCCAACGTTTCAACAGAGTTTCCTGACTTTATCAAGGCTATAATATATAGATAGTCATGAAGATGTGGATAAAAAAAAAATTTAAACATACACATTTGTTACATTGCAGAAATATAAAAAAAAATATTAATAGTTATTGAAATGGTATTCAAATCGTCAGGCCTTAAAATAATGGATAAATCTTTATTAGTCCTATTTCCAATAGAATCAATAATATCCTCAAAAACTTTATCCCCAACCTCCGAACAGGATTCTCTCCCACCAACCAACTAAATAAAATCTTCTCAAAAATTAAAGACCCCATTGAAAAATCTAACAAAACACATACGGTATACAAACTTCAATGTATTACACCCAACTGCAACGCTTGCCACATAGGTGAATCCAAACAGTTTTTACAAAAAAAGGACTCAGACAACACGAACTAGACATTATTAACAAAAAATTGACAGCACTGCTCTCTCCAAACATATTCTGACTTTCAATCATACCATAGATTTCAGTAACCATTCCATTTTAACCACTTACCCTAACCATTCAAAACGTCTTCTATCCGAATCCTTAACAAATTCACCTTCATCCGAATTCTATCAATTTTTAAAGAATACAAAGAAATCATAACTTCAACTTACAACAATATTTTTCTAAACCTAAGAAAAGGCACTCCAAACTACAATCTTTTAAGCTTAACTCCTCACTACAAACATTTTTCTTATCCCTCCCACCCTTTAACAGTTTTTTAAATTTTAAAAAATACTCTCTCTCTTCACTTCAGTCTCAACGTTCTCAAAGTACACTCCTCCTCTCCTACACTAAAGGTATCTTTATCTGTCTTATTTTATCTTATTGTTAATATCATTTTATTTAATTTACTGTCACTTCTATTTTATAATTTCTTCTGGTAATATTTCTTTAATTTAAATTTTTCTTTCTTTTTTTTTGTTATAAATCTATGAACTTTTCATAACTACTATAATTGTACAATAATGTATTTTCTCCAATAAATTTTTACAGAGCTCCTGAAGAAGGGCATCAATGGTACCCGAAACGTAGAGCAACAAAGGGCACCAATGGTACCCGAAACGTAGAGCAACAAAGAAATTTGTTTTCTTTAAAAACTCCTCTGGCCATT